>VDFB02363274.1:0-32861 GCA_007258455.2 Sequoia sempervirens
TGAAAAGGGACTGATTTTCCCAAGGTAGTGAATGAGTCCTAGTGGGGATTATTTTCAAGTTTTCTTCTTTTTTTTTGGTTGGTTTTTATGTTTTGTATGTTGTATGATGTGGACCTAAGATGCAAATGCAGAATTTTAGAAATATTTAATGATTTAAGATGCAAAAATGCAACCTATATGCACTTTTCATGAATCCAAAATTTGAAACCTAGTGTGCAAATGAATTCATGCAAACCCTAATGCAAGGTCAATTCGATGTTAAATCTATGATGAAGAACTCCAAATCAATCAAGAAGGTATTTGAAAAGTAGGTTCACCAAAATGAACCAACAATTTTGTGGATTTTATGTGCTTCTCTTGCACTCTTAAGGTTTTTCACCTAAAAGGAGAGATAGAACCCCAAAATTGAGGTGGTTCACTCAAATAAAGGATTGTATGATATTTTTGATTGATTAAGTAGGGAAAAGGGTAGGATTGTATGATGTTATTAAGACTAAATGAAATAATTTAAATACAACTAAGTAATGAAATTGATTGATTATGAATGCAAAACTATTGAAATATGCAATGTTTGAAAACACAATGTGATATATAGAAAATGAAATAGAGATGAAAACTAATGCAAACAGAATTGAAAGAGGCTGAACAGAGTGCACCTAGGTAGTGAATACTGAATCTAGAAGGATCTTAATACTGGTAGAAATAAATGTAAATCACTAGTGGGACTCATTCACCACTGATGGCGAATCAATCTTGCTACTGATAAAAAACACCTGAAAACTACTTTACGGTTGTCAAGAACTGGAACTTGAAAAAATAACCTTTTTCAACCCTAAGGTGGGACTCATTCACCATTGATGGTGAATCATTCCTCCTCTAAAATTATATGAAATCAAAGGTCAATTTTGTAGCTCCAAATCTACACTTGTCGTCTTGTTGAGTTGACAGAGTCAAATCTGCAGAAAATGGACTCTAGGTTGTCTCCAAGCTTCAAATAGGGTTTAGTTGACTTGAAACACTTTGTTGACTTGTTGACCACCTTTCAACACCTAATTGCTTAACAAATATGCATACAAAATTCTACAAACACACATGCAAAAGGGAAAAAATGGTTAAGGGTTAGAGTATAGGGATCTGCCTTGGTCAAATCCCACTTTGGTAATCAAACCCTTGATAAAGAAATGAAATGAAATGGACAAGGAATGATGAATAACAAAATGAAAATGTCCTAAACTCACCACAACCTTGTTGAATAAATATGAAGATATGTCAATGGTTGCTCCAAGATGTTTGATGAATGCTTGATTGAATGATGCAAAGTGCTTGAATGCTAATTGATGTTGAATGAGTGAATGCAAGTGAATTAGGTGAATGGGGACCATTAGAATGAGAATAAAGACACTTATTTATACACACTTATGCCCTAATAACCCAATAATACAACATCATAGGCTGAAATAAGGTCTTTTTGAATAAAAACTCAAAAGAATTTTTGAATTATTTTAAATTTGGAACCAAGAGGGACTCATTCGCCAACCATGGTGGATGGGTCCCACCTTGGGCTTGTAAGTGGGTGTCAAGAATTAAGTCACATTTAATGAGGTTTTTCTAGTTTACATTCAAAAATACACTTAATTAAGTCTTATGAGTGCATAAAGGGGTCATATAAAGCATAAGAAAGGTGTAAATAGTGAAATCAAGCCTAGAAAAGCATAAAATTTTGTTACAAGACTTTACAACACTTTGAAATAAGACTTGATAAGTGATGAAAAGGTTATTTTTAGGTGAATTATAATGAGAAGAGTCTAAAAGAGTGTAGAAATGTGTTACAACACTTCACAACACCTTCACAAGACATCATAATTTGAATGTTTGGGACCTAATGTGAATGCAGAAGTTACATTGCAACATTAAATCAAAGCAAAATAAGTTAAGAATCATGAGAGAAAGACCTAAAAGACCATGAAAATTTTAGTGATCCATTTTTATATTTCATGAGATAAATAAGATGCTAAAGGAAAGGATTATATATTTTATCCATCATTCTATTTGGGTTTCTAAGAGTGTCCTTGTATATAAAAATAATGGTGAAATAAGGCTTTGTGTTGAATTTATGAACCTGAAGCAAGCTTCCCTAAAGGAAAATTACCCACTACCAATTATGCATCATGTATTGCAAATAGTTTCATGTTCTGAGATGATGTCCATGTTGAACAAATTTTTAGGTTATAAGATCAAATATGTGTGACAAAAGAATACCAATATAAAGAAAATTTTGTTACTCCTTGGGGTACATTTGTGTACAATAGAATGTCTTTTGGTCTCTCTAATGTAGGAGTCACCTATCTAGCTTGGAAAGCACACTCCCTAAAATTAGAGACACCAAATTAGGGCATGTAGATTTAAAATAATTTTGGGTGAGAATGAATGCAAATAATTAACCCTGTATCATTCAAAGATTGGTGTAGAGTGGGTTGTTGTGGGAAACTAGATTCCCTATTATAGTTTAGTGACCATATTTGGTGATAGAATGCATCAACCATTATGACCCACAGATGAGGGAACTCAAGAATGAGGATAACAGGGTCATTACCAAGATTCACAGAGACACATTCCATTCACTACTAAAATTACCTCACATAAATGAGTATGTAGACATCAACATCTCTACCTCATACCAATGGTTCATGGAGAAGAAGATCCATTGTTAGAACACAATTGTGAAACAATGTTTGGCTATTCTGAAGAAGGGAAAATCACAGTTACCAAAGAGTTTGTATAGGTTGCATTTCATGAACGAGATGCATGACATCATAGTGTTGCTACACAAGCTAATTGGCAATGAATATGCTCATAATTATGAGGTTTTGACATACTTTTTCATTAAGATTATTTTCCTAGACAACAATTCATGTCGATTGGGATGATATCATTAGAAATTACATGCACAAGTAGATAACTCATTTTAGATTTAATAAACATTTTGTATATCTAAGTCATATTTATTCTACACCATTGTAATCATGAGATTTTATCTGGGGTTGAGGACTGGAGGTGACTTTTTTTGGGATTAAGGTGTCTCAACCTTAGTGAGTCCCATGATTAGTTATTTAAATATTTTCCCCTAAGTTGTTGATTTTATTTATTAAATGCAAAAATAATTATTTCCAAATTGTTAAGTCACTTTGTGGGACCCATCAAAGATTTGGCATCCAACATACAAGGTGAATTTAAGGGATAAAATTGTGATATATATCACATGGCCACTCCATTGAGAAAAGGAAATTTTTTATACCTCTAAAATGGGTGCCATGATGGAATATGGTAGTCTATTTTAGAAGCAAGCATTGGTGGGGTCCACTTGTGTGAGTATTTATCTCTTTGGAAAAGCAGAAGCAAGGAAGGATGACACTTGTCACTTGGGTGCTCATTTGAGCATTGAGAATTGTGCAAACCTCTAGGAGGTGTGTCATGAGGCCATGTCGCATTTTTTTTATTTGTTGACTGAAGCTTGAAGAGGAAAGTTTCTCAATAAAGACTAAGTTATTACTCAGAGTGACTAGGAGTCAAGATTGGGTTTTGATTTGGCAATTGACTTGATTTTATCCATGAGACACCTAGCATGTGACGTTTGATTTTGGAGTTGCAAGACTTGCATGTTGTTGTATGTGTGTGAATGTTTGAAAGGTTGCTAATTGGATCACTCGGGACTCGAGCATGTTGTTAGTTTCAATTTGTAAGCATGTAGAGACTATAGGATTAACACATGTCAATGTTGGATGCCCATGTATGAGAAGGATATATATTACTACTTTAGTGCATTTTTTGTAATGTTGTGATTGTAATATTTGTATGACCTTATGCTACCAGATTCACTCTAGAACTTGTATCGCATTGAATCAACACCTACAAGAGCATAGACTTTGAATATTGTATGTAATGGCTTTTTACTGTAATACAGTTGATTTATGCTTTGTTGTGTGGGTTTTTTAATATTGAAATGGTTTTTCCACGTAAAATTTGTGTGTTGTGGTTTAATAGTTTAAATCTAAAATTAATTAAATAAATGTACAATCTTGAATGTTAATTGTAAAAGTGAAAGATTTGAAACAAATTTTTGTAACACTCTCTTGATTGATTTCCATTAGCGAAGTGTTTCTACATTCAACTTTCCTTTTAGTTGATATCAAAACCTAGCCAACTTTGTTATCCTTGTCCGATTTGAAGGGTTTTTTATGCATATCTAGATTCAGTGAGAATTTTGTAGACAAAAATTTAATAATCTTGTTACAGTTTTGAGATGGCAAGAACATCCAGAAGAATAGAGATTGAGAAATTTAATCCAAAAAATCTTGAGTTGTGGAAACTCAAAATGGAGGATATGCTCATAGATAAAGATCTATGGGTTTTAATATCCATATAAAACCAAAAACAACATAACAATAGGATTGAAACCTAATGGATTAGAAATCCAAGGGTCTAATAAGACTTTATTTGGCCGATTATGTGCTTTTGAATGTCCATGAGGAGAAGACTGTAGCTAGTCTTTGGAAGAAGCTTGGTGACATTTATCAAGGGAAATCCTTGGTGAATAAGTTATTCCTAAGAAAGAAGTTGTATTCTCTAAGGCTAGAGGAAGAAGCATCAGCTGGTAGTCACCTAAATGCATTTAATATGTTTGTTGTTCAACTGGGTTCTATTGGTGTAAATATTGATGACAAGGACCGCTGTATGCTATTTCCATGTTCTTTGTTGGACTTGAGGGATCACCTAGTGATGGCTATTGGAAGCACAACAACCACTTTCAAGATGGAATATGTGGTGGCTTTACTTTTATCTAAAGAGATGTGGAGGAAAACCTCTGAGATGGCCAAGGAGGCCATATCTATTTGTGGTAGATCGAAAGAGAAAGGAAAGAAAAAGGAAAAGAGGTATAAGTCAAAATTTTTAGGGAGATCTAAGTCTCCTAGTAAAAATTCCAAGGGTAAATGTTGGAACTGTGGTAAATTTGGATATTTCTAGAAAGCTTGCAAAGAGGGGAAAAGAAGAAAAACTATAAATCCTCTGATTTTGGATCCAATTCTAAATCCTTGTATATAGATGTAGATGCATCTGTCGCAACCTTGGAAACACATGCATCAAAATATGTGTGGTTGATTGACTCAAATGCTTCTTTCCACATGACCTCTCACTAAGGTTGGTTCTCAAAGTATGAAGAGTATGATAGTGGGTAGGTGTATTCAAGTGATGGCTCTCACTTGAATACTTTTTGTCATGGAAGAGTCAGGATTTGATTCCCTAACGATAGAGTAAAGGGGATTGATGGTGTGTTGCATATCCCTAGCTTGGCTTAGAACTTACTCTTAGTAAGTAAGATGAGTGATGGGAATGGAGGTTATTTTCTAGAGTGGTGGATGCAAGATGACGAAAGGTTCTATAGTGCTTGTTGTTTAGATTGGAACCTTATATAAGCTAGATGCATGCACGGTTTAGTGCAATAGTACTTCTTTGAATTCCAAGAAATAGACTTTGGATTCTTCATCCTCACCATCAAATCAAGAAAAGAAGAAGACTATGGTGTCTACATCTGATGGTCGTGCTTTCTGGGTCCCCAAGGGTTCCAATGACTTGGAAATGAAACTTCCTGGTAATAAAATAATGTTGTGGCACCAAAGGCTTGGCCATATTGGTTAGAAGGGTCTCAGAGCCCTAAAAAATAAGAGCCTTGTTGAAGTCCTTAATGATTTTAGTCTCAAGTTTTATTTTTGTGAACATTACATATATACAAAACAATGTTCATCATGTTTCTTTTTATTCTAGTTCTCACAAATCTTTTAGGGTTTCATATTATGTACATTCTGATGTGTTTGGTCTTGTTAGTGCTCCTTTATTTTATATATCTATGTATTTTATCTCATTCATAGATGACTATTCTAGAAGGAATTTTGTGTGCATCCTCATAAATAAATCTAATTGGCTCAAGGAATTCAAATCCTTGGTTGAAAACCAAATTGGTAGGAAAATTAAGTGCTTGAGGATGGATAACAATTATGAGTTATGTTCCATAAAATTTGACAAGTTCTATAAGGACCATGGGATTGAGAGACACAAGACAACTCCATACACCCCACAAAAAATGGAGTTGCAAAGAGGATGAATAGAATGCTAATGGAGAGGGATAGGAGTAAGTTGAGTGGTGTTGGCCTTGAACACAAGCTTTGGGCTAAATCTATAGCCATTGCATGTTATCTTATCAATAGATATCCTACTTTGGATCTTGTTGAAAGGACACCCATTGAGGCATGGTTTTGAAATAAGCCCTTGATGAGAAATCTTAGTCTTTGATTGTGAGGTATATTCTCATGTGCCTAGTGTGAAGAGATCCAAGTTGGAGAACAAGGTAGTGAAGTGTATCTTAATCGGCTATGGTGTTAGTGTGAAAGGGTACAAGCTTTGGGATCCAATTGTAGAGAAGGTTCTCTATAATATAAGTGTGATCTTTCGTGAGTTGAAACCTTTGACAATTGATATACAACTAGAGAAGGAAGAGCAGAAGAATGAGGTAGTTTAAATTCCACATACTTTTGAGAGATGAACTATGTCCTCCTAGTGGACCTAATGATGAGGAGATCTCAAGCAACATTGAAAGATATAAAGAAGAGAAAGAACCTCAACCTTAGTAGTTGAGGAGGTCTACATGAGAAAGGAAAAAATCAGATAGCTTTTGGTTTTCTATGTTGGATTCAAGTTGCATATTTTCTTTGATTGCTGGAATTGATTAGCTTAGGAGAGTTAGAGAGGCTATGGGTATTCATGATACAAATTCCTAGACAAAATCTATGAATGAAGATATGGATGCATTGAAAAATAATGCTACATGGGATCTGGTACCTTTTCTTGATGGAAAAACACCCGTTGGATGCAAATGGGTGTTCAAGAAGAAATTGGGTCATGATGGTAGTGTTGAGAAGCATAAGGAAAGGTTGGTTACAAAGGGATATTCCTAGGTGGAGGCAATTAATTATAGGGAGATTTTCTCTCTTGTAGCTAAGTTGAAATCCATTCAATTATTGTTATCACCTGAAGTAGCTAATGACTTGGAAGTCAAAAAAATGGATGTGAAGACAACATTCCTTCATGGTGACTTGGAGGAAGAAATTTATATGCCACAGCCAAAGCATTTCATTGTGAAAGGTAAAGATAATTTGGTGTGATAGCTAAGAAAATATTTGTATGGTCTAAAAAAAATCTCATAGGGTGTGGTACCAAAAGTTTGACACCTATGTATTGTCCTTAGGATTTATGAGATCTAAATCTGAAAATTGTGTTTAAATATTCAAGATTGATAATGGTCAGATTCTCATTATTGTCCTATATGTGGATGATCTATTTTTTATTAGGAATGGAAATAGTATAATTTCATATGTGAAGTCTCAGTTTTCAACACAGTTCAAGATGAAAGATAGAGGTGCAACGAGGTATATTCTGGGGATTGAGATCAGAAGAGATAGAGATAATAGAAAGTTTTGGGTTAAGCCAAAGAAAGTATGTGAACTCTAAGTTGGAAAGATTCAACATGACTACTTGTAGATGGTTGTTCTTGTAATTCAGCAGATAAAGCTTTATGTGGAGGATAGCCCAATATCTCCTACTGAGATGGACATGACCAAAATTCCTTATGTGAGTGTTTTCAATAGCTTGGTGTATGCTATGGTCTGTATGAGGATAAACATTTCCCAAGTAGTGGGATTCCTTAATCATTTTATGGCTAATCCTAGATAGGTGTACTAGGATGTGATATTCAGAGAGTGTTCAGGTACTTGCAGGGTACTTCTAAGTATGTTCTATGTTTTCATTGTTATCCTACTAGACCTCAAAATTTAGTGAGCATCCATGGATATGTGGGTTCAGATTGTGCTGGTGACATTGACAGTAGAAGATTCACTAATGGATATGTTTTCATGATGTTTGGTGGTGTAATAAGTTGGATTAGTAAGCAGTAAGTTGTAGTCACTTTGTCCACTACTAAAGAAAAGTACATGGTAGCTACTTAGGCTTGTAAAGAATCCATTTGGCTTAAGAGGCTATGTTTAGATAATGGTTTTGATGTAGGAAATATTACTATCTATTGTGATAGCTAGAGTGCTATATGTTTAGCGAAAAATCCCACTTTCCATTCTAGAACAAAGAATAGTGATGTCCAATTTCATTTTGTTAGTGATATGGTGGAAGATGGAAAGGTTAACATGGAAAAGGTTGAAAATTTGGTGAATGTTGCAGATGCACTAACAAAGCCAGTGAGCATAGAAAAGTTTAGATGGTGTGTTGATGTAGTTTTATGGCCTTGCGGCCTAAGCAGTGATACAAAGACTCTTATGAGGTCTTCGACAAGAGGGAGAATGTTCCAGGATTAAGGTGTCTCAACTTTAGTGAGTCCCATGATTAATTATTTAATTATTTTCCCCTAAGTTGCTGATTTTATTTATTAAATGAAAAAAATTGTTTCCAAATTGCTAAGTCACTTTGTGGGACCCAGCGGAGAGTTGGCATCCTACACATAAGGTACAAAAGGATAAAATTGTGAAAAATGTCACATGGACACTCCATTTGGAAAAGATAATTGTTTATACCTCTAAAATAGGCGTCATGATGACATGAGGTGGTCTATTTTGGAAGCAAGCATTGGAAGGGTCTAGATACTTATGTGAGTATTTATCTCTTTGAAAATGTGGAAGAAAGGAAGGGTGACATGTTGGAGTTAACAACCCAAGATCTTCAATCTGCAATGCCAAAGAACCTCCACAAGAGATAGAGAGAAGCAACAATGGAAGATGTTATTCCACCAAACAAGGATTGCAATATGATACAATATGATCAATGCAATACTATACAATGCTATATGCCAAATTACAATATGCTAGAGATGCCTTGCTTATAAAGGCAAGGATGAGAGATAGGATAAGACAAGATCATGACAAGTGTCTTAATCCTATCACATGACACAACTAACTCATAACTACATAGGAAAGTGGAAATTCTAGATAAGACAACTAATACTTATCTAGATATGACAACTAATATCCTAAGTAAACTTAACATGTGAATTAAGTCCCCTAAGTCCCTAGTAAAGGAATAAACTAGGTACAAGACTTATTCACACCAACACCCCCCCTTAAGTGCAACTTAGGGAGGTATAAACCAATGCATAATGCAAAATATGGGTCCTGACAACTAGGCCTGATGAGGTACCTATGTACAAAACAAAAAACTCTCACAAGCAGAGAAAAGGAGAAAAACCCTGTGGGAGAAAACTCCTCTCCAAAAGAGAAAAGAAACAAAGAAAACTAATGAAGGAAGGAGGACTCCTCAAGACCCCCCAAGGACAACTTCCTTCACCCCAAGCATCGATCACAACTGAAGATAACGAGGCGATGCCAAAGGTTTAGTGAAGATGTCTGCAACCTGCTGATTTGTAGGCAAATACTCCAAGCTGAGAACACCATCCTGGATGAGTTGCCTGATGAAGTGCATGTGGATCTCAATATGCTTAGTCTACTGATGCTCCACTGGGTTGCGTGAAATATGAATGGCACTCTGATTATCACACCAAAGAGTAGTGGGATGAGTGGAAGGGAATCCGAACTCAGTCATCAACTGACGAAGCCACAAAACCTCCTAACTAGCCAACACGGCACCTCGATACTCAGCCTTTGTCGATGATAATGCAATAGCAGTCTGCTTCTTGCATGACCATGCAATCGGACCAAAACCAAGGAAAAAGACAAAGACAGAAGTAGACTTCCGATCATTGACATCACCAGCCCAATTTGAGTCAGTGAAGCCCACAATCTGAAATGCACCTAAAGTGTAGTGAATGCCAAAATGAGTAGTGCCCTGAATGTATCTCAAGATACGCTTGGCGGCCTTCCAATGACTCTCATGAGGCTCCTGTGAGAAGCGAGAGACAAGTCCAACCGCAAAGGAAATATCAAGATGACTATGTGTCAAGTACAAAAGACTGCCAACCAACTGTCGATACAAGGTAGGATCAACTGTAGGAGTAGTACAACTGGAAGACAGTACAACACCTGACTAGAATGGAGTAGGGGCAGGCTTGCAATCAACCATGCCAAATCTCTGAAGAAAATCAAGAGCATACTTCTGCTGGAAAATGAAGATCCCCTCAGAAGTCTGATGAATCTGAAGACCAAGGAAGTAATGCAAAAGGCCAAGGTCGGTCATATCAAATCGCTCCATCAATGCTCGCTGTGTACTCTGAATCATGGAAGTAGAACTCCCTGTGAGAATCAAATCATCCACGTAGAGCACAAGGATAAGTAGATATTCTCCATGTCTCTGTGTATAAACTGTGGGATCGAATGGCGGAGTGTAGCCGGAAGCAAGCAAGAAACTATCCATCTTCTCATACCAAGCCCTAGGGGCTTGTTTGAGACCATACAATGAACGTCGAAGCCTGCAAACAAGTGAAGAGTCTTGCACAAAACCTGGTGGCTGCTCCATATAAATCTCCTCATGAAGATCCCCATGCAAGAAAGCACTCTTCACATCCATCTGATATACTGACCATCCCTGAGATGCAGCTATAGCAAGGACAAGGCGAATAGAATCCATCTTGGCAATAGGAACAAAGGTCTCAGAATAGTCAATCCCTTCAACCTGAGAAAACCCCTTTGCAACAAGATGAGCCTTGTACTTGTCAATGGAACCATCTGCTGCATACTTGGTATGATACACCCACTTGCACCGAACCAACTTTCTTCCCTTGGGAAGAGGCACAAGATCCCAAGTATGATTCTTCATCAAAGAAGAATACTCATCATCCATAGCACTATCCCACTCTAGAATACCTGAAGCATCTGAAAACTTTTGAGGATCATCTAAAACTGCATGACTCAAAAGACTAATTCCAGAAGTCTGAGAACGAGTGCGTCGAGTGTCTGTGGGATCACCAACAAGAGGACCAGCCTCCTCAAGAGTAACTCGAGCCCATCGTGGCCTAGTGGGTGAGTGAGGAGGAGGTTCATCAAGACCATCATCAAAATCTTCCTCAAGTAGCAAAGTATCATCAATTGAAGAAGACTGAGTAGGTTGTGATGAAGAAGAAGTCGAAGGAGGATCTGGCTGGGTGAAGGTCTCAGAAAACTGAACATCACGTCAAAAATGAACCTCTCGTGTGTCAGGATCAAACAATCTGTATGCCTTCACATCCTCACAATATCCAACAAAGATATAACGCTGACTCTTCTTCTCCATGGATTTACACCGACCATTCAGAATGAATGCCCAAGCCTCACTACCGAATACTCTGAAGAAAGATACATTTGGCTTGCGATGAGACCAAGCCTCCTCAGGGGTCATATTTCGCACTACCTTGTGGGGCATACGATTTTGAATATAGTTGGCACAATTGACAGCTTCGGCCCAAAAGGCGGGAGCCATGGACCTAGACTGAATCATACAATTGGCCATTTCCCTGAGAGTCTTGTTCTTTCTCTCTGCCACACCATTCTGCTGAGGAGTGTAAGGAACTATGTGCTGATGAAGAATACCATGCGCACTACAAAAATCCTGAAATGTCTGATTGACATACTCCCCCCCATTATCTGTGCGTATCTATCGAAGAGAAAAACCTGACTACTTCTCCACAAAGGTTTTGAAGGTCTTGAAGTTGGTGAGGACTTCACTCTTGAGCTTCAGAAAATAGACCCATGTCCGGCGGGAAAAATCATCAATGAATGTTAGCACATACTTGGCCCCTGAAAAAGAAGGAGTTGGGAATGACATAAGATCACTATGGACCAACTCAAGGGGTGTGGTTGCACGTGTAGCATGACCCTTAGGAAAAGGATCTTGATGTTGCTTACCAAGAACACATCCTTGACAAACACCATCTGTGCAAGTGATCTTTGGAAGACCAACCACTAAGTTATGTGCTTTCATTTGCTGAAGATATCTATAATTCAAGTGCCCAAATCTCTCATACCAAAGCTTGCTCATTGAATCAGCATGAGCAACAAAACATGAACCTGATGTAGCCTCAAATCCATCAAATCGATACAAATGATTCTCATGATCAACTACCCCTGTTGCGACAACCTTCTCAGGATCTTGTAACTGTCTAATAGTCACATTTTGTGGAGAAAACTCAACTAACTTCCCATCTCCAGAATGACAAATCTGATATACGGAAAGAAGATTCGCTGAAATATCAGGAACAAGTAAAACATCCTCAATGCACCCATCTAGCATTTGAATGGAGCCTGTCCCCAAAACTAGAATCTGTGAAGAGTTCCCAACTGCAATCTGAGAAGTAGAAGTATGAACTATGGAATCAAGAAGATCACGTGAATTTGTCATGTGATGTGAGGCACCTGAATCAAGAATCCAACTATCTGAAGGTGAATGCATAGCTCGTGCAGAAAGAGCTTGCCCTTTGCCCATGGAAGAAGGCTTAGCCACTGAAATATTGTGCTTCTTCATAGCTTCCTCTAAGGCCTCTAATCTCTTAAAGCAATGAGATGCATCATGTCCAGTTTTGCCACAAAATGAACAAGGATCTCCGTTCTTTTTCTTGGACTTGGAAGAAGAATCTCCAGAGGTAGAAGAAGAAGGAGATTGAGTGGACTTCTGATTGTTCTTCGGCTTCGGTTTGGAGGGATTCTCACTACCAGAAGATGATTCTGCTTTGGGCTTCTTCTTGTTCTTTCCTTTACCCTTGGATGATTGAGCCATTAGAGCATGATTCTTAGAATTAGGTAAGGCATCCAACTGAATTAACTTGGCCTCCTCCCTAGTAAGACGCTCACAAAACAACTCAAATGTAGGCATTTTGTAATCTTTCCCTATTGCATCCATAGTTGAATAGAAAGTAGAATAAAACACTTGATAAGGGCCCTTTAACTTGGACAGAATCAAGAAGATACATTCATCACTAGATACATCACGTCCACATCCTTTCAACTATGACAAAATCATCTTGAATTGAGCAAGAAAATCCTGCATTGAAGGAAACGCATCTGGAGAGAGGGATTGAAGTTCTGCTTGAAGTTGCAAGGTTCTGAAATGATTTATTTTACCATACAATTCTTCAAGTTTTTCCCAAACATTCTTAGGTGTTTTGCACTTCGAAATATGAAACAATAGATTATCAGATACATGTAAGCCAATGAGCCATTTTGCTTCATCCATTTTACATCTATGGACAAACTTTTCATAATCCCTTGTAAATTCAGGTTGTTCTGCATCTAACATTGGCCATAGACCCTTAGATTGTAACAACTGAGTCATTTTTAGCTTCCATGTATGATAATTATGTGGAGTGAGTGGTTCAATTTGCCTTAGATCCGCCATGAACACCTAAATAAAAGGACAATGTGGCACTTAAATTGTGCCTTTCACCCCCCCAGAATGTATTATAAACTGATTTTGCAACCCCCCCAACAAATTACAATGAACAATTTTTGCAATTTTACAAGTGACAAGCTCAAATCAACCGTTTATAACACAGTGAATTTTACAATTTTTCAGAAAAAGGAGCTTGCAAAGCTGAAAAAAGAGGTTACAAACAGATTCCTTGTGATTTTCTGATCAATTTCAAAAAAAAGTTTGCCAAATTTTGACTTCGTTGGCAAAAGTTACATCAAGAACAAGCAATAAATGCACTTGTACCTTCAAGCTGAAAAAACTGGCAAAAAATGGCAAAATCTGGAAAATTCACCTGCACCACTGCGAAGTTCGTCGAACCAGCTTTCCGACTATATCTTGTTTGCGAAAATCCGACTTCGTGGCGAAAAGTTATGATGAAAAAAAAAAGGCCTATAATAGGCACTGTGAAGGCTAAACAGGTGCAAAAAATTGACCCCCAGGGGCTGGCTCCTGGTCACCCACGTGACCGCACGCTGGACTGTGCAGAAAAAATTTTGGCGGTTTGATTTAACCGCTGGCGGTTTTGGCTGGCACGGGCAGTTACCGGGCGGTCTCGGCTGGCGGTTTCCGGTTGTCGGCGGCGGGGACAGCGACTGGCACTGGCGGTGACCGTAGCCGCTACGGGACAGTGGTGGCGGTGGAGGCCGCTGGCGGGTTAAACAAACCCGCGGGCTATAAACAGTCCGTAGGCTTTAAATAAAGTCTGCGGCTGTTAAAAGCCGACAGCGCTTTTTAAAGCACTATATAAATTTTTATATTTTTTTTTTGAAATTTTTTTTTAAAAAAAATAAAATATGCCGACAGAAAAGAATATAATTTTTTTTTTTGAAAAAATTTTCTGACGACACGCGTCCCTGCACAGGGGGGCCGTACGGCCGCCTCGGCTAAAAAAAATTTGCCCCGAAGACAATTTTTGCCGAATATAGGCAAATTATATATCAAAAAATTTGGAAACGGCCACCCGGACGCAATGGAAGACTTATTTTTGGCTCAAAGTGCTCCTGTAAAAAGTTGTTCACCAAATCTGAGCTCGAAACCCTTCTTTGCCAAAGCTGCAAATGGTGACGAAATTAAGTGAAACAAAAGCCAGATCTGACTTTTTCGAGCCTCTTGGACGCAATGGGACAGCCTAAAATACTGCCACTATAGCCAAAAGCACTGCAATCACCAGATCTCACCAAAAATGCAAGCATGCAATATGGGATACAAGAACTCAAAAAATGACAATAGAAATTGATGGAAACTCTCTAATAAAGAAATGGAAGGGGCTTGCCAGATTCAAAGCTCTGATACCATGTTGGAGTTAACAACCCAAGATCTTCAATCTGCAACGCCAAAGAACCTCCACAAGAGATAGAGAGAAGCAACAATGGAAGATGTTATTCCACCAAACAAGGATTGCAATATGATACAATATGATCAATGCAATACTATACAATGCTATATGCCAAATTACAATATGCTAGAGATGCCTTGCTTATAAAGGCAAGGATGAGAGATAGGATAAGACAAGATCATGACAAGTGTCTTAATCCTATCACATGACACAACTAACTCATAACTACCTAGGAAAGTGGAAATTCTAGATAAGACAACTAATACTTATCTAGATATGACAACTAATATCCTAAGTAAACTTAACATGTGAATTAAGTCCCCTAAGTCCCTAGTAAAGGAATAAACTAGGTACAAGACTTATTCACACCAACATGACACTTGTCACTTAGGCACTCATTTGAGCATTGAGATTTGTGAAAACCTCTAGGAGGTGCACCATGATTCCATGTGGCATTGGTTTGACTTGTTGACTGAAGCATGAAGAGGAAAGTTCCTTAACGGAGATTAAGTTGTCACTTAGAGTGACTAGGAGTCAAGATTGAGTTCTGATTTGGCAGTTGACTTGATTTTCTCTATGGGATGCCTAGCATGTGAGTTTTCTTGATTTTGGATCTGTAAGTTTTGCATGTGCTTACATTTTGTTGCATATTTTTCTATGTACATGCATGTTTGACAGGTTGCTAATTGGGTCACTTGGGACTCATACATGTTATCGTTTTTAGTTTGCATGCATGCAAAGACTATGGAATTGACACATGGAAATGTTGAACACCCATGTATGAGAAGGATATATATTGATTCCTTAGTATATTTGTTATAGTGTTGTGATTGTAATATTTGTATATCGTTATGTTTTAGATTCACTCTAGAACTTGTATCACAATGAATTGACACCTACAAGAGCATAGACTCTAAATATTGTTTGTAATAGCTTTTTATTGTAATACAATTGATCTATACTTTGGTGTGTATATTTTTCTCGAAAGGGTTTTCCCATATAAAATGTGTTGTGGTTTAATGGTTTAAATCTAAAATTAATTAAATGAACATGTGCAATCTTGAATGTTAACTATAAAATTGAAAGATTTGAAACAAATTTTTGCAACCCTCTCTTGATTTATTTACATTAGGGAATTGTTTCCATGTGCTCATATTTCTTTTCAACTTTAATAATGACACCCTAATCTGTGAATACTATTACCAACTTCAACTTGAAAATAACTACAAGCAAATTTCAAGCAGGTAAATGACGCATTCACCATGTTAGTGGTAAGGGATTTGCAGGGAGATTTGAGTGATAGAATCTCCCATGAAGCTACTTAGTTAATCAATGTATATAGGAGCTTCTTTGTTCATTCCAAAAGTTCACATACATCAAAATTGAAAAATATGATGGATTCCCATGTAAACTGGCAAAATATATCAGTGATATATTTGTGTTGATTGAGGTATACCACCAAATTGGAGAATTAAATAAAAGATGTAATGAGATAGACAAGGTAGGTGTTCCCTTTCCCATTTGTTTGTCTTTCTACAAATGTAGGTCTTCCTCAGACACCCTTAATATTGAAAGGGATATGGTAGAGTAAAAATTGCAATTCTTTAAATTTTGTTTTCCTTTTGATAACAAAGACTTTTTTTGAAACAATTTACAATTAGGACCAGGATTTTATCATGTGCCTAAGTTAATATTTTTTTTTATTAATACACTAGTTTAGAGTTTGGAGATTGATTTTTTTCTCATAAGATTTTTCCCAAGATACATCATTATGTTATGGTGAATAATATTATTTTGTCACTTTTTTCTTGTAAAGTATTTTAGATCATATTTGTGTACAAGGGAGCAAGAAACAAAAAATAAAGACTAAACCTGAAATTAAAACCTTTAGCTCATAAACAATTGTCACCTTCATTTGAGCTTAAGAGGAAAGCGCATTGAAAGATGAAAGACTCCAAGTAAGACTCTCAATTCTTCTTGTTACACAATGTGAATGTGGATTTGCTCAAAATTTTGGATGTAAAATTCATGGTACGTGGATGCTCACACTAGTAGGATAGCCTTACATTTATAAATTATTATGAAAGTAGCCTACAAGATGTGTTATGTATATATTTTTTAGGATGATTGAATTTGGTGATTAAGGGTTAGTATTTCAATTGAGATCTTTGAAGTAATGAGAAACCTTCAAGTGGCACCTTGTAATTGGTGTACAAAGGGAGCACTGTAATTGAAAGAGATTTTATGGATGTTAATTTCTAGGGAAAGTGTGGATGGTGGGGACCCAAAAAGACCTTATGGAAGACCAACAAGTAATTTTTTAGATTTATGTGTATGTTCTAGGTCTTGTTAGATAAATAGATGGATGATATTTCATGAGAAGGCTTTTAGAGAAGTGGGAATAATGAGTCAAATGTAAATGCAAAATTTCTTTTTGGAAACATATGTGCATTCTAGGGGCTCAGACAAGATTTTCCTTGATTAATCATGCTTTGACTTGTGTAATTAATTAGCTAGATTAACTAATTATTTTTAGTGTACTAATGATATGAGAGGAAAGGGGGAATTAAATAAATAGATTTTATTTAATTAATTAATTTTAATGGACATGATGGGCATAAATAAACTTTAAATCTATTTATATTTAAGGTTAGAATTTTCAAAATTGATTGGTTAATTGAATAAATAGTCCTAATTTATTCAATTGGTGTTAAATAAGGGTTAGGATAATTAATTAATTTTTTAATTAATATTAAAAATAAGACAATCAGCTAAATAAATATAATTTATTTAATTGATTCAAAATGATGATGTGAAGAAAATTGATGACAATAGAATTATGAGAGATAATTTTTAAATGTTTACATTTTTTCCCTCTTTAAGATGATGTTGTGACTTGGTAGAAGAAATGATGCAAGTGAGTTTCCTGCAACTCTCAACACTCCAAACTCACACAAGTAATTTGACAAATTAAATTAATTTAAAACACCAAAAATCAGCAACAATGAAAATTGTATTTGCTCAAAAGCTCCTGCAACTTTTGTGCATTACATTCAATCTGAAAAAGGATTACAAAGGCAGCCCTATGGACTAAAAATAAATGAAAAATTTAAGTAAAGGACTTGCTACAGGCGACAATGTCATCTTCATGTATGCCTTCCTTCTTTCTCCAATTTCTTGCAATCTCTTTCCTGCACCTGCAACCAAATTCTAGAAATGAAGAGTACAGAACTCCAATAAATTAACCAAGGTGTTTGCTACTGATTTTTGTCTTCAAACTGCACATTCAAGTTTGAATCTTCTTCTCTGGAGGAAATATATGCCCAAGCACTCATCTCCCCAAAATCTAGAACTCCATAATAAAAACAAAACAAAAAACATCAATCAAAACTCCTGCCAACACACACCAATAGCTGAACCACCTTCAATCTTATGCCCCCTTCTGGAAAATTCAGAAAATGGCATCAAATGCAATTTCTTAACTCCCCAGTGCATGTTTTCTCCACTCCCATCCAGCACAATTATTCATTCATTTCTCCAATTCAAATCGCGAGTCAAACTCCTCTTGGGCATCCAATTCTTGCTTGTAGCATCATGGCACATTAATTACAAATTCAAATTTCACAACTTCTCAAAATCTCGCCCCAATCTGCCTTTTTGATAATTTAATAATAATATGCATTTTTTGACACACTTTCCAATGTAATTTGCAAACCAAAATTGTCCAATTTATTTAATCTGATTTTAAGACAATTAAACCAATAAAATACACCAAAATATGAAGCCAAAAAAAATCATTGATGCAAGATAGTTGATCACCACAGATGCTCCTACATCAAGAAAATACTTTTAAGAAAAAATAATAACAGGAAAAAATTATGGGTGATTGAAAGATGAAAGAAGAAGAAAAAAGAAAACAAATGATGAACAATAGAGAAATGGGATGAAAAAGAGTGGAGGAGGTGACAAAATTTAATTAGGGGGAGAAATTAGGAGTTGGGGTGAGTCAATAGTGTTAGGGGGTAAATTGTTTTATTTTCACCCTTAGCCCTTAGAGCTCATAAGGAAAAGTAGAGAAAGGATATGAGGAAATTTGGAGATCATGTCCCTTAGACCATGATCGAGCAAAGAGAGTGAGGCAATATAAGCGACCAACAAATATAGGAGCATCAATACTTCCAAAAACTATTGTGTGAGCATTTTATGTCATAGATGAGTGTAGAAATTTAGGGAAGTGCATGCACCAAACTATAAACATTCTATTTTTTCATCTAATTGGATTAAGAACAAAAGAAGATACAGATTACAAGTTTAAATGCTGTCCATCAGCATTAAAAAACAGCAGACAGTGATGTCTAAAGTAAACTCTTAAGTAAAACTACAAAGATGCCCATCAGCATAAGCTGGAAATAAAAACAGCTAACAGAGCTTACAGGATAAAGTGCTGTCCTCAACATCTAAAGCAGCAGCAGACAACATTCGTACATTATAAAAAGGAGTAACAACATCAGCTGCCACTTGCTGGCGATGAATCATCTCAGAGCATCCTCCCTGCTATGGAGTTCATCAACTACGATCGCTGCATTTTGGAGTGACCCATACGATAGAATGTTATGCATGCAAAGAGTGACATATGTGGATAATTTTGATGTTTCAACTAGAAATACTTTTTGCACAACGGAAACCACACATACCAATCTTGAGATGTATTAATATTGGTGCATGTGTGGGGAAATGTCACATGAATTTCACTATGAAAATTGTATACATCCATTAGGAGGTGTATGCATGTGCACGCTCAGTGAGAAGTATGCATTTTCTCTATTTTGGTACATCTATCTACTCACAAAGTGGCACATGTAGAAAGAATAGGTTAGGTTTGACTTTAGAATAATTTGGAATGATTTTTGGCTAGATGGAGGAGCAGTTGTTGGCACTAACTATGCAGGAGAGGAGGGTGTAGGTGTTGTAGATGATGGAATAGTTCAATGAGATAAATTGGGGTGCTTAGAATAGCGCAATTTATGGCACATAACATAGATGTTGCAAATTTGAGCTCATAGATCTTTGTTGACAATTTTGGTTTAGAGGTGGTACAGTGAATCTAATCATTTTTACCTACACATTAGAGAGATAACCATTGCAGTGAGTCTAATAAGAACTATTAGTACATTTGTTAACTTTACAATAATGAATTAAAATAAAAAGAATATTATGTATTTAGATGACCAATGTATTATGAGATCCATAAAATTTTATTTATTATAAAGATCAAATATGTCAATAGATAGATGATCCAACATAAAAACCATATTCTACTATAACTCTTTATCTCAATATTTGCTTTAAGATTACTTTCTTACAAATTTTTACAAATTTTTATATTAAGTTTCCTTCAGATTCCATTAACCTGGTGACAAAGATACATTCTTGAAACTTCAATGTGATGGGTCGTGTGTGTCTTGTTATTTTCAACTTTAATAAAGCGGGAAAATTTGATGGTATCTTTTTTAACTTTAATAATGCTGTTTCTGAGATCCATCCCGTTAGTCTGTAGGGGGGCAAAACAATTGGGCTGGACCTGGTCAAACTGTGATATTTTTGTTTAGAGAGAAAAGGAGAAAAAAAACCTACTTGTGGTGGTGATTACTGACCAAACAAACACAACATTGAAATAAGTACAAGCAGTTAAAATACCAAAATTTTGGATAACTCACCTTTTAATTATGATGACTACTGAAACACTTCAAAAACACTATAAACATGGCATCCTTAATATGATTTACAACTAATTGTCTATGGTGGAAAATAGTGGCTTTCTTCTTTTCTGATCTTCTGATACCACGTACATTAAAGCACAGGGATTTTATTCAAGGCCTGGTCAAATAATTTTCCATTCGAACCTGCGCCCACACTAAAGAGAATAACTTTTCAGAAGGCAAGATTTAGTAGAAAGAGAAACAGATTTAAACATTGAAGACTCTAATCATTTTAATTTGTGAAGCAGCGAAACAAACTGCAACATTTTTTCTCTTTAACCATGAGTTGCTGGGATGTTTATTGGAATGCATTTGTTGTCTGGCGTACTTGAAGTACTGTTGTTGTTGGTGGTGGTGGTGGAAATCTAGTGTCTCTATGGGTATTCATATGAATGCCGAGTTAACCAGTACCTCCGCAGCTAGAGCAGTACCTGAACCCTGAATATCATTAAGATCATGATATACTTTTAAGTGGGTTTTGTTTTACGTCTGTGGAGATCTTATTTCTGCAAGGACAGTAGCAATAAAACAGAAGCAACAGGTTGTTTTTCCAGTCTGATAAAGCAGCTACCTACCTAATAGATATGGATATTTCTTCAAGTACATAATGTAAAATGTTTTGATGTTTCCATTGCTTCTTAATGGATTCCATGACCATCGTATGAAATAAATCAATGGTGTAGCTCTTGTAATTTTTTTCTTTTAAATAGATTTCTAATGCATGATCTCTCCTGGTAGACCCCTACTAAACAAGAGCAGTACTCTTTGGTTATTTATAGAGCTTTCTTTACTATATGTAATTGTCTTTTCTTACTAAATTTGATTACATGACAACTTTGCATTGATTCTCACGAGTCATTTCTGTTGAAATAGAGATCATGATGGTTAAGAATGACTATTTTAAAATACATATGATATCATTTTATTCCTAGGAGATTCTTGATTAGGATATTATCTTATAATTTAGAATAATTTACTGTTTGAACAGGTGAGGTCACGCTTATTAGATATGTGAGGATCTGAATTGGATTTGTTGTGGTTATTTAATTTATTTATTTATAATCAGTGAATAATTTTATGTTGATATGAGAAAATTCTTTTGATAAAAAATCTAGTATAGTAAAAAAGTTCATTATTGACAAAACTCAATCAATTATCATTACAATGTTGAATTTTATGTTTCACCTTTAAGCATGTGTAGATATAAATAGATACATCAAAAATTATTTGCAACATTATATGAATCATGCAAAAGATAAATATGAGTGTTTTAATCCACCAATTTTGAAAATTATAGCAGGTGATTTCAATGCTATCAGAAATGTTTTGAACAGAAAAAATGGGTGGTATAACCCCCCCATCTACACTGTTAGAAGACTTTAATAACTTAATTTATATGATTACCCTATCAAGAATGGAATGTATACTTGGACAAATAGGCGAAAGGACCTTTGTCAGATTGCAGAAAAACTTGATCGTTTTTTGCTCTCTGAAAATTGGTTGGCAACATCTTGGGACTTCTTTTCGATCATTCATGCTTTACCAGGTTCAGATCATTTCCAATCTCCTCCTCCTTTTATGATGTAAGGAGTAAAGTCAAGCTTCCTTTCAAGCTGGAGTCTATGTGGTTCAGAGATCTAAATTTTATGGATTTAATAAGAAATTGGTGGCTTTCCAGTCCCTTTTAAGGGTACAAGAATGTTCCAACTATGTACAAAGTTACACCTTCTTAAAAGAAAAATCAAAGATTGGAACATTAATCATTTTAAAAACATTTTTTCAGAAAAACTTAGATTGGAATCTGAGTTATCTGATATTTATGAAGAGGTTATCAAAAAATGAATGGATAGTTCCCTCTTTAACCAAGAAAAAAAACTCAAAGCTGAATTAGAAGAGATCCTAGCTCGGGAGGAGTGCTATTGGAAACAAAAATCTAGAGAAACCTGGTTGAATGAAGAAGATAAGAATACTAAATTTTTTCATGCCTCAGCCAAATTACGTCATCAATCAAACAAGATTTTATCTATTTCTTCATCTTCAAGGTCTATTCTTTCTTTTGATAAGGAAATTGCATCTGAGGCGGTGAATTATTTTTAAAATATTCTTTCTTCAAATGCCCCTTACTATACTCATGGGGAGAATGATATTCTTGACAATATCCCAGAACTTATAAGTGCAGATCTTAATAATATGTTGATGTCTAAGTTCACTCTTGAGGAGGTTGAAAAAGTTGTCTTCTCCATGGAACCTGAGAAAGCTCCAAGTCTGGATGGATTTACAATCCTTTTCTTTCAAAAAGTTGGGATATTGTCAGTACTGATGTGTTTCTTGTCTTAGAGGAATCGAGAAGATATAGAAATGTTTTAAAGGATTTCAATTCCACTTTCATTGCTCTTATTCCCAAGATTTTTGTTCCTTCCTGTTTTCAAGACTTCAAGACTATAGCTCTCTATAACTCAATTTATAAGATCTTCACTAAAGCTATAGCCTCGAGATTGGCAAAAATATTACCTCTTATGATTTCAGATGAACAAGGTGGTTTTGTATCAGGGAAGGATACTCCTAAGGGTGCCATTGTGTCTCATGAAGTGTTGCATTTAGTTTCATTTGAAAAAACACCTGCTATGATTTTGAAATTAGACATGTTAAAAGATTAAGATAAAGTTAATTGGGATTTTTTATTAAAGATATTGAGAAAATTTGGTTTTTCACAAGCTTGGTGTAAATGGATTTACTCTTGCTTCTCGGGGGCAAGATTCTCTATTTTGATTAATGGATCTCCTCATGGCTATTTTTCTTCTTCTCAAGGTGTGAGACAAGGAGACCCTCTTTCTCCTTCCTTATTCATCCTTTTAGAAAAAGGTCTGAGTAGATCAATCATTTCTACGAGAAATGCAAGGACTTGGAAAGGAATTTCCATTCGGTATTTTCCTTCCCCAATATCACATTCGCTTTTTGCGAATGATACTCTTTTGTTGGGTCAAGCCGCCATGGCTGAGGCTAAGGTTATAAAAAAAATCATCTCAAATTATTGTTCATATTCTAGCCAAATCTGCAATGTTGCTAGGTCAAAAAAATTCTTTTTAAATGTTGATCCTTTAATTGAAAGACAACTTCTTAAGTTTTGGGGCTTTCAACAGGATTTTGTCCAGTGTAAATATTTGGGAATTCCTTTCTTCTTGGGAAAGGAAAAGCATACTTTTTGGGACAACCTGATATCTTTAGTTTCTATCAGGATTTCTTTTTGGAAAGCCAAATGGCTTTAGTTTTCCAGAAAACTTATCATGATTAAATATGTTCTTAGTGCTCTTCTAATTTATGAATGTCAGTTTTAAGTTTTCCAAAAGGGAAAGGTTAAATTCTTCAAAATGTCCTAAGAGACTTTCTTTGGACAGAAAACATGACAGCTAAGAAAAAGCTTTCTCTAGTTGCTTGCAACTCTATTTGTAAACCTAAGTCATTAGGTGGTGCTGGTTTAAGGAAAGTTTTTCTTCAAAATAGAGCTCTCGGAGAAAATTGGTATGGAAAATATACACCAAGCCTGAAACTAAATGGTGTAATTTGATTAGGCATAAATACTTGGACTCTCTTGATAAAGAAAGAATCTTCATTCAAAAGCAACTCCCAGAAGGTTCTAAGATATGGAATTTCATCTCTTCATGTCGATTAGTTCTCCTTCCACACCTTTCTTGGGTGATTAATAGTGGAGATAAGGCTCTTTTCTAGGATGATGCCTGGAATGGTCATAAACCTCTTTGCCAACTTGGGGATTGGAGTCAAATTAAACCAAAATTAAAAGCTACTTGGGGTCACAAAGTTAGAGATTATCTTGAAACTGATCCTTCTAATCCTAGTTCTTGCAAGTGGAAAAACTTTGACTTTCTTCAGGTTCCATCTCAGATTAAAACTTCCTTAAAATTAGAATTAGATAAGAGACAAGTTTTTTTGTCAAAGCAGCAGGATGAAATTATTTGCACAAAATCCAAATCTAGTCAATACAATGTTAAATATGGATATACATCTCTTGTTAATATGAATTATAGAATGACCATCCCTTTGAAACTTTGTTGGGGCCCTCATGTTCTTCCAAAGGCGGGTACTTTTGCATGGCCAGTAATCAAAGATAGAATCTTAACTAGTATGAGGCTTGATAGATTGGGTATCACAAATCTTTTTCCTTGTGTAATGTGTGGGAAATCGTTAGAATCTATTGATCATCTTCTTCTTTCATGTGAATTTGCTCAAAGTTGTTGGTATTGGCTCCTTAATTAGCTTGGTTTGTCTAGCCCTTTGCATTGCTCTTTGTATCTTCACTTTCTATCTTGGCCATCTTTGTTCTCTTCTTCAACATTCTCTCCTATTTGGGATATAAGTCCCTCCATCATAATATGGAACATTTGGCCAGAAAGAAACAATAGAATTTTCATGAAGAAATCTTCCACTCTACTTCAAATAATTCAAAAAATTGAAATATCAATCTCGAAAGTTACTAATTCCACCTTGTTTAAGAAATCCTCTTCAAACAAATCCTTTACTGAATGGGGTTCTTTCAATTTGAAATCTTGGCATCTTTTAAAACTTCCTAAGGCAGGCTCGGTTAATCACATGACTGGGTATGTGCAGGATCATCATGGAAAAAATAGGCCCTTAAGTGGCAAAAAATTCAGAAAAATCAAAGTTAGGCAACTTGACATAAAAATTTGAATAAGTTATCTATATTATTTCAAAAATATGTAACAATAGAATTTGTCAAAAATTGAATGTAGTTTCTAAACTACTAGGTTTATTTTTAAAAAGGAAAAATCTATTTAGTGAAAAATTCAAATTTCAATGCAGTAGTACTTAAATTTCAAGGAAAAAATAAGAAGTAGGTGTTTGTCTAACCACCCTAACCACAATAAAATGATAATATTTTTTTACAATGCTTTAGTCTAAATAGTAGAGGAATCATGTCTAGATGTGATGCATATTTTTTGTAATTTTTTTCCAAGTATATAATTAATTATGAATTTTTATTACAACTTTTTAAAAATATAAAAACTCGTATGTCTGACCACCTTAACTTGGTCAAAAATTCATGAAATTCATTTTTTCTTTTTTTCATCCTATAGTATGTGAAGCATAAAATGTGATGCATGTTTAGGATTCCAAAAATATGATACAGTTTGAAAGCTATAGATTTTTTTCAATCAGCCTATCAATCAAGACTTTAGTCATAATTCAAATAGAAAATGAATAATAATTATTTATTAAATTCAAAGTAAAGCGTAATTTATATTGGTGGAAAGCTGAGAATATCCTTTAAAAACAATTTTCATTTCATCAATTTTGGGTAAAAAAAAAAGTCATCAGCCACACACCCTACAAATACCCATCATATCGCCACTTTTTGGCCCATCATGATCTTGCACATACCCGACTCTAGTAGTTAAAAGGAAGACTTATTCTTGGACTCCTCCTCCCCTTGGCTTCATCAAACTAAAATTTGATGGAGCTTCTAGGGGTAATCCAGGGAAATCTGGTATAGCAGTGGTTTTAAGAGATTCGAATAGAAATTTTATTAGAGCAACATGCGAGCAAATTTTGGAGGGTTCAAACAATGTGGCAAAATTTGTAGCTTTGAGTCTTGGACTCAAACTTGCTAATAAACTTTCAATTTCTCAACTCTCTATTGAAGGTTATTCTATGATAGCAATCACAGCTTTAAAAAATAGGGATTCTCCTTCATGGCATTTGAAATATATTTTGGATTTCATACTTGTTCAATTGGAAAAAATTTCAAAATATACAATTGCACATTGTTTTAGAGAATCTAATGTTATTGCCGATTTCTTGGCCAACAAAGTGATTGATGAAAATCTTCCCCCCAAAGAATTCTTGCCTGAAGAATGCATGTTATTCTCCCAAGACTTGCAACAGGCTTAAGGTGTTAATATACTTTGGCATGGTATATTGATGATCAATTTATTGATGTCATTTTGAGTTATTAAAATGTGGAAATTGTATCCCCTGCCTTTGACATTATATTTTTTTTAATGAGGGGCATTGGGTATTATCGACTCCCTAAGCAATCACTACCCCCCTCATCACATGTATCTGTCTTGGTTATTGAAATGGCATATTTTGCTCAATCATCCTCAAAGGTTCTGACAAGATGAATTCCTCCAAGCACGTGTTATACTTGTCATTCCCAAGATGAGTAATTTAATGGTACCTCTGTTCTTTCATTCTACTATTTTGTCCTCCATTCGGACATTCTCTTGCTTTATTCTAAAGTTTTAATTGTGGCATTAATGTTTCCTGCTATGCTACCTGTTTTGGATTTGGTGGTGGTCCAAAAATTTGGGGCTAAATATGGCATTGATTCTTTTTGTTTTTCTGGTGCCTAACTGTGAGTTTCTAATCTTGTATTTTGACTTTGGAGAAAGTAATTTTAGTGGATGTTCTATTAATCGCAATCTCCAACATTGTCCTTCATTTCCAAGAACAACACTTGGCATGACGATTTGACTAGAGAGTACCCATCCTTCCTAGTTCATTAATTGCAATTTATCTCCAAGAAAAGTTAAATTCTCCATTTGTCATGGCAGTTTCCATTCTTTGCTTTGTTCGGTGTTCAATTTCTTGCAGAATATTATGTTGCTTGTTCTAGGTTGTTAAATGGACAACTTATTCAGGATTTTGGTGCCTCCCCGTTTCCATGAAGTAAGGATTGATATACCCTTCACAGAGGAGAAATTAAGAAGAGCATTCTCCTTTGAATGCAAGCAAGTGTTTGATTCAATACAAATTGTTTTGGGCTTCAACTGGCTCAATATGCACACCACGGTTCTACCATATGAAATGGCCTCCCAATTCGTCTCCAATCTGATGGACATCTTAGGTGATATGGAGATGGTTAAATTTTTAGTAGGCACTTATTTTTTGCCCCACGTCTACCCACTTTCTTCTCTTCAACAGGCATTGGAAAGATATGATATATTGTAGGGTTCATGTTTGGTTGGTGGTATAATTAGCAGGAAGCACCTTCTTACTAATTACTACCTTTCAAAACTTCTTTCAGCGATGTCTTATGGCTTATTAAATGATAACAATAGTGAGCTCAAGGTTCGATTGAGACTCTTATCCCAGCAATACGGGAATTATGTAAGTGACCCAATCTACATGTTATTCAAAGCTATTCACCTTTTGATCCAACATGCTATTGTGGAACCACATGAAGAACCCCACTTCCCTCCACCTTTTGATATTGCTTCATCTGAAGGAAGCACTACTTGAGTTAGTTCTTCTTTCCTCTCAAGTTTTGATGCTCTTTCTCTAATGGGATCTTTCTTGTTGGAAGAATTTTGTCTCTTGGTATCTTGCTGCAAGTCTTCAATACCTCGATTCAGAAACATTTTGGTCTAGCATGGATGCTTTGGTGTGTTGGTCTGAACGTGGGTTCTTTCTCTTCGGCCTCAAGTTTTCTCTCTTTCTTCTCCATTTGTACTTCCCAAGATTTTGAATTTTCTCCTAGCTGGTTCTTTATTTTCTCTCGAATTGGCCTTTTTTGGCCTGGATTGTAATTTTGAGTTGCATTTTGTTTCTATCTAGCAACTCATCGTCTTATGTAATACTTTTCTTTATTAATTTATTTCATGGCATTGCCACCTTTATCAAAACAATATATATCAGAATTTGTTTTAAAAATTCACAATCGTTTTTTGTTCAATTAGTTAGCCCCATCATTAAACATAGGAAACATACAACACTTATTCAATTATCTCTAACTCATTGAATACTTTTAAAAATGACCAAATTCTTGAAGTGTCAACTGTTGTGAACAATTATGCCTATTGATTCCTTACACCAAGAAATTACTTTATGATGCAGAGGTGACAATACTTTGCCCAAAAATAATAGCAGCAAACAAATACTCCTCTATTCAAATTCACTGCTCTTAAATCAGATTATAAATTACTTGATTACACGGACAAGCAATTATTTTCCTTGACAATTATATCTGTCAAATTAAAATTCAGATTTCAACTTCACAGAAAAAGTGGTGACACTTCGATTTATTTTCAGTCAATCGAACATTCCAGACATTAGATTATTACTCCTTTCGAATTCAATTTTATTCAATTGTGTTACTCACAAACAATAAACCATAATATTTTCCCAAATTCTGTCTCTTTATTTCAGTATTCAATTTCTCATTACAAGCATTCCAACACTCTGCTCATTTTGATGTTGATCTCTCTGGATATCTTTTCAATCTGCATTCTATACGTCTCTTCAATACCGATTCCTCTATTTTATTGCCTAACATACATCTTTAATCTCATACATACATCTTTAATCTCATAATATGTTGCACTTCCATTTTTATTCTTTCATTATCTCTTACTTGTGGCTTCCTTTATTTTTGTCTGCTTCTTCCTACACAACTGCCCTCCTCTCTGCAATTTATGGCTGCGTGATAGTTTACTCTGATTTTTTTATTTAACCTCTTCTCTATGTGATGCGACCCCTCCAGTTATTCAGTTTATCTCCTTTTCTTTGCATTGATCTTCCCTTTCCCACACGGTTCAGCCTTCCTCTTTGCCTGGAAACTCCCTCTTGCGTTTATTTTTATCTCATTTTATTTGGTACCATTTCTCCCATGGCGCAGCCCCCTCTTCTCTGCCAATTTGCTTGCATTTCTCTCCTCTTATTTTTTTAATTTTCATTAAACATTTCCTTCTATATGGTGGCGTCCCTTCACATTTTGTTAAGAAATGTAATTTCTTCCTCAAATGAGATGTAAAATATTAATTAAATTAGAAATTTCTAGAGGTTCCAGCTGGACTAGAGATTAGGAATAAGGTAAAATTTGGTAAAGTTCTAGAAGTTATATTTTAGATGTTTGTAGAAATATGTTGGCTAATTCTAGATGTTTCTTAAGCCCTCTATAAAAGAGGCACCATGCAATGTTTTTTGACAAGCAATTGAGGAAGCAATGGAATGAGGTGCAGCAGCACAGTTATGAATTAAATTTCTGTGTGTCTTTTTCAGTGCTTCATATTTTGTATATGAGTTTGAATGCCTTGTGGATGTGAGATCCACCACTATCAGATTGGTATCAGAGCCTATGGTAGAAGACCTTGGAGAGCAGACGGTTGTGAGAGAGTTTGCTGTTAAATAATTTGTGAAGATCCATTGCTGAAGCAAGTGCTGTTGAAAGAAGTATCTACCAGGTTGTGTTTGCAGATTGTGGGCACCAAATTAAAGAAAGTCATCAAAGTGAAGAATACAGTGCTACTAAAGATTGGTATGAGCATTGGCTTGAGAATTTATGAAAAGTTATTTTTTTTACAGAAATGATTGTCATAGTAAATCTATGTTGCCCTAGTTAGGGTTTGGTACATTTTTGTTGAAATTTTCAGATTATAGAAGTTATGTTTAAAGAAAAGAATTGTGAGATAACATGTGTCAAAAATTTGTTGAAAGTGATGATTTTTGAAGTTTGAAGAAAAATTGCAACAAGGGTTTCAAAAGGTTACAGCCAATTGAAGGAAATTGTGGAAGAGTGAAGGCAGGAAAAGATTGCAAAAGTAAGGTAAGATTATTTGTTTGATTCAATGGGAAAAGCTGATAGAGTAAAGAAAGAGAAAACAAAATATTTAGAAGAAGAATTAATAAAAGTGAAGAAAGAAAATACAAGTTTAAAATGTGAAAAGGATTTTTTAGAAAAAGAATTCACAAAATTAAAGAAAGAAATGGGAGCAAAAAAATGTAGCCTTTTAAATGTAATTAGTGATTCTAGAGAGGCAATTGAAGAGCTAGAGGATAGGTTAAAGTTTGTGGAACAAATAAATAATTTGCAGGTGAAGGAATTGTGCAAACTTGGAGAGAAGAATAAAGAGCTTGAAGAAAAACTAAAACTGTTTGATGAGATTAATATAAGGAATGAGGAATTGGAACAAAGAATGAAGTTGGTTGATGATTTAGAGGAAAAGGCGAAGAAATTAGAAGCAGAGAATAGTTTATACAAACATGAAATATCAAGATTGAATGAAGAGAATGAATGTTTGAAGGAAAAGAAATCCATATGTGATGTTTCTTGTAGTACAAAGGATTTGAATTTGTCAATTGAGAAATGTGTTTTTGCTGAAGAAGTTTGTGATAAAAACTGTCAAAATGATAATATTGTTAGATGCAATGGCAATGAAATGAATGTTGGTTTAAAGATCATGGAAAGAATGGGATACAAAGGTAAAAGTTTAGGAAGGCATGATCAAGGGATGAGAGAGCCAATTAAGCCAATAGTGAGGCCAAAGCATGAAGGTCTTGGATATGTGACAGGTAAAGAAAATAATACAGGTGTAACCAAATTTGTTAAAGAAATGGAATGTGTGCAATGTTGTCATTGTAACAGGAAAGGACATACGAAGGATAGATGTTGGGACTTACATCCCTACAATATTTGTGGTTTGAAGAGTCATTCTTGAAAAACATGTTGGAACAGGCAGTGCAAGAAAGATTCTATGGCAGATTGCATGAAAATAGATTGTGGATGGGTTTACGGATCGAGTTGGCAGAAAATTACAGGTATGATCAAAAACTTGTTTAAGTATAAAAGTTTGCATGTGAATGTTGATGGCAATTAAACAAGGTTTTCAAAAGGCATAATTGATAATAAGTTTGAAGATGATAGCAATCATGGAAAGGCAAGACATCAAAGAAGGTGGAAAGTTACAGATAGTGAGTTTGCAGAGAAGAAGACTTCCAGTTTGAAATTCTGAAAATTTGAAGTTTGAATGATTGCCGCAGCAGTGGGATAAGAGTTCAAAAGAGTTGAGGAAAGAGATCTGCAGATCGTAGAGATGGTTTGAAGTTTGAAGACTTGGACAAAGACAAAGGCATTGTCAAGTTTGAAGATATCAAGCAAAGAAAAGGATTTGCAAAGTCAACAGTCAAGAGCAAGGAAATTTATGTAGAGCAGCATTTGAGGTCAAAATTAGGGGGGAGTGTTGGGAAATGTAATTTCTCCCTCAAATAAGATGTAAAAATATTAATTAAATTAGAAGTTTCTAGAGGTTCTAGTTGGACTAGAGATTAGGAATAAAGTAAAATTTGGTAAAGTTCTAGAAGTTATTTTTACTTTTATGTCGGCTAGGGTTGGATAAATTTTAGAAGTCTAGGGTTAGGTAAATTCTATGTCGGCCAAGGTAAAACAATAATAAAAATAATATGTCGGCCTATATTCTAGATTTTTCTAAATGTATCTAAAGTCCTCTATATAAAGAACTCATGTAAATCTTTTTTATGCAAGCAATTCAATACAAATATTTGGAGCAGCAACTCGTGTTTTATTTGTGTGTGTTTATTCATGAATTGCTAAATTCATGTTTTCTTATTAGTGTTGATCTGTATCCATCCACCTTGACTTAACCACATTATGATGGAGGTCTCACTCTCTCTATGGGATTAAATATTTGATTCATTATTTTTCGCTTCACCTCATACTGCTCGAACTCTACTCTGTTCTGTTCAGAGCTCTTCATTGCATTTAAATCCCTATAGCTAGGGACTATCTCTCTCCATTCACAGTCAAATTCAAGAGAGAGTTTCATAACTTATCCTCAATAACCATCTCTGTAATCGAAGCTTCCAATATCGTCTACGGCTAGCTATAATCTTTCAAGTGCTGGACTCTCTAATACTTGTCAGGATCCTGAGAAAATATCGAATTCCCATCTCTTCGGAGGAATGACGTCCTGAGTCTTCATAAATGAAGCTATTGAGGCCAAACTAGTAGCCGACTAGTAGCTTAAGACCTCCTCAATATACGTCATGCTTCAAACATCTTGACAGGCATCTATAAGAGTCTTCAATTTGAGATAGCTTGCATTGTATAGATTATATATATTATTCTGAAAGAAATAGACCATCTACTCTGAAAGTAATAAAAATGAGCTTCTTTGTTCTATGGAAAATACTAAGGAATCTGTTTTAGAGATGGAACTGGTTCGGTAGAAGGATCTTTCTAATGCACCTAAACTCTTACCAGAATCTTGTCTGAGATTTCTATTCTGTTTAGATTGTTTCTGAGTTCTAATTATTTGAATGACACATCTTCAGTTGTACTAAAACCTTCATAGCCTTTTCTAATGTCGTAATATTTTTTTCCTTTGTTCTTACAATTCCAAGTTGGAAAAATGTTAATTTCTCCTACCACTCCAGTCCAAACATGAGGACGAATGTCTAGATTTGTTGAATCTCTTACCGAATTTATTCGCTTCCTTCAAAAACTTGAAGAAAACAATTTATAAATCTTTAAGTGCTTAAAAGTAAAT
>VDFB02363275.1:0-22894 GCA_007258455.2 Sequoia sempervirens
ACCCTCCTTCTAGCACCAATTTCTTTTGACGATGATTTTACTCATAGCAAATAGGGTGAATAAATTCTTCATAGACAAGACCGCAAAGAGCCTATCCTTCTTGAAAGATATAGAACAAAGACAACCTAAAGGGGAATTTTAATTTAATAGGAAAAGATTGGATTTAGTTCAATCCCAAGTCAACGATAACCAGGTCATGATTGCATTGGGGTCGCTCTCAGGTACTGATGTGATATTTGTTGTTAATCTCAAAGGGACTACTATTTTGGTTTAAATATTTTAGGCATTGAATTTTCAATTGGATCATAAAGACAATATCATGAAATCAAAATATTTGCAATAATATTTCATGAGCACCACAAATTCTTTGCTATCACTTAAGTAGATTTAGCATTAAGCATTCAACAATTTCATGAAAAATAAAATATTTTCAATAAAAATCCATCCATTCATTCAAATTTTGGAACATTTTCAAAAATTTAAACATCTACTCTAAAATAAAGCATAAAAAATATTGAAAATTAAAAGTTTCTCCTAGTTATTCTCCATGCATGCTCCAAATAATCAACTAAAACAGCTCGCAAACCGCTTTATACTTCAGTAGATTGCTTCACACCTACATATAAAATGGTGTGAGATTTTAAAGAGAGGGGTTTCATTTCTGGACACTGAGTAGGTTCTGTTTACACCCTTAAACAACATAGCATACATTCTTGTTTGACTGAACTAACAAACCTAGCTATAAAATATACATGAGATAGGTGGCTATCTAATTGGCTTTGATATTAATCAATGTCTATGTGCATACAAAGATTTACACCGAAATGGTTCATAAAATAGGAAAAAAAACAAAACTTGAAAAAGTTTTATGCTCTTTAGACGTCCACAAATTCTGAACTTAAAATTAAAAGAAGGATCCTTTGATGTAGTGACCAATAGGAGAATTGCAATTGAAGTCAACTCCAATTACACATTGAAGCTCTTCAGGTGTTAATCTTTAATTATCAGGGTTCTTTCTTTGAACCAAACAAATCCACTCAAACAAAATATAGGAACTTCCCACAAAATTGGAGTGATCGGGTGGAAGTATTATTCCTACATTTTAGGTTCCTTGATTTGAACATTACATGAATGAGTCACTCTCAGAATAAGTACACTTCTATACTACATGCTTGAACTCCAGCATCCTGAGATTTCGATATCTGGCACATCTTTAAAATGAACTCCATTTCAACATGAGCTTTTAAAGTGCATCATTGAACCTAGTAACATCATCAGATTTGTTTGCAAATACAATTTTCTTGACCATCCATACCCAAATTTTGCATCAAAATCTATATCTCCCGCAATCACAAATTCCACACATTAAATCCCTTTAAAAGAAAGAAAACATTCATAGCATCTCATGTAAATAAAAACATTATCCAAATGTTAGTACAAAATCTCGTAAATAACATGCTTTCTAGCATATCATAAATCCTCACATATATACTGGATTACCAGAATCATTAGATAATCTAATTTTTTTAAAATTTTCAATTCACATTGCAACTTGGTACCCGGTATTTAGCTTTACCCATAAACTTTCTCAAACTTCGGTTATACTAGACTCCTATTTTACTAGAGTACAAACATTGGACAAGAGCCTTTCATTCAAACTCACATTATATTTCACCTTTTCAACTGTTTCCGGTACCCAGTATCCGGTGCCTAAAACACTTACATTACAAAGTAATTTTATATTAAAGATTTCTCTTTGCTCTTCACTTCCAATGATCTTTCAATTTGCTAGCTCCTGTCATAAGAGTTATTTTTTCACTTGGGTCCCCAAGTCTTTCAGTCTTGGGGCGTGTTGTGAGACCACACAACAATGAGATGTAAACAAAAAGAAGAGGAAAATATTACCATCTTTATTTCACGCTATCAATCACTTTATTCCCAAATTGATGTAAAGGTTCCTAACCCTCACCTTCAAAGATGTTTATAGAGAATTTGCAAAGTAAGATAATATATAATCAACTTACCATGATGGAATTCCCCTCCTTCATGCACTTATGTATTTCCCTCTGTGATTATCAAAACTCAGTTAGTAGTTGTAATGCAAAATCCACCTCTAACTGAACTGAGAAGTCCGAGTCTACAAATCAAAACAATTACCAACCTTTTAGGAAATAGAATAAAGGTTTCCTTCAACTAAATCCCCCTCAACAAACAACTCAACATGTTGATACCCAAGTAGCTTCTGTAAAAGTGATGATACCCTCTAACTATGGGGACCTGAAAAGAAAATTCACTCCCCTACCTAATACCCTCCATAACATTATGTCACAACTCTTCGAACAAAAAATAATTACCTTGCCTCCTATTAAAACTCTCAATCCTGATAAACCTTTACCTATGAGCTTTAGATCAAATTATTATTGCCATTATTACCAAAAAAATGGACATGACACAGAGCATTGTAATCATCTTAAACATCTTGTGCAAGACCTCATTGATTCCAGACGTCTTTCAATTGGAGGTGTTAATGATCAAGGAAAAAAGTGTGTTGCCCCTCCTAACAAAAATTTGCAAATCTTTGCCAACCCCTTGCTGAAACATAATATTTCATTTTTCAAATCTAGTGAAACTACAATGACTGATGTGATGAATGTTGACATGGATGATGAGAACATAGATATAATTCAACAAATTCCTATTGATACTAATCAACAAGAAAAAAATCCTATAGATGGTTTGGTTGCATTAGTCGAAACTCAACATCGTAAGGTTCAAACTAAAAAGCCTCTTGAAATTTCTTTCTCCTCTAAAGATATACTTAGACATGCACCAAATGGTCCTCTTTAAATAGCTAACTGAATCTATGATAAGCCCAATAATGAGATATTAGTAGATCTTGTCTAAGGAGAGAATGTGATCACTGAGGAATTCTTACTTTTGCACGAGCTTTATCAAGAAGCATATGACAAACCAAAAGCATGGATAAAGACATATAATGGTTTTGCTTGTCATACGATAGGATCAATCACCTTACCCTTACAAATAGGACCAAAAACACTAGATGTATCATTCTCCATCATATCAGCATCAGATCAATTCTGTGTGAATGGTCACCCATGGCTACACTCCATGGAAGCAGTCATGTTGGTTGTGCATAAATGCTTAAATTTTCCCTTTGACAAAGAAATTTTCATTGTGCATCATAGTGGCTTTAAAATTTTGTCTTCTTGTGGAAAATTTTCCTTAGACTTATTCTGGCTCGAGACTATGGAACCTATTAAACCTTATGAAGATTTGTTTTTCAAATCCTACCAAAAGTTTAAGGAAAAATGCATAGGTAAATTATCCCTCCAAAACATTCCTTCACCCATGATCGAGCCCACCATTCTTGATGAAGCCATGACTGAACCTAAAGACATTCCAAATAACCAAGATCAAGCTAAGATAGAACCTTTGACTATTTCCTACAAAATACCAAGAGATAATGAAAACAGTCCCATCACACCTCCTAAAATAAAAAAAGTGGTTGAACAAACTTCCATGGTTCCTTCCATTCCTCCCCTTAGGGAAGAAAAGGAACCTATGGTTGATCAACCCACTCCTACACAAATGCAACTTGAAGGTTGTACTAAAAGAAACAAAAGTGCTAGAGAGCATAGGCATAAACATCGTGCTCTTGCTCAAAGGTTAGTCAAAGAAAAAAACAAAGAAAATAAAAATCCAAACTTGACTGAAGAAATGCATAATGAGTCTCCCCTTTCACCAAAACAAAGAGATATTATATTGTAACAGGAGCCAAATCCTTCTTTAGACATTATCATTCAACCTCTTGTTGTGATTAATTTAGATGATGATGATGAGGGTACTAAAATTGATGAGGACGTGCATAATGAATTGAATACATTATTTTCCTCTTCTACAAGCTTAAATGATAATTCTCCCAAGAAGAGTATTGAACTTGATAATAACCCTAGTTCGACACTAGCTATTATCCCTTTGGCTAGTTGTCCACCTTTTGCATACGATGAACATGATTGGGATGTGAACAACCTACTCATAGGTTGACTCACATGTTCCTTTCTAGTATTTTGCATTATTTCTTTATGTTTGATTGTATGTGCATAATGTGATCCCCCGTACTATTATGTTTGATGCTCTCTCTCTTTGTGAATTCCTCTATTTGTACCTATATTCTTCTCTATCTTGTAAATATTTTACCTTTTATTTTATCTTTTCCTTGTCTTGTGTTTTCCTTTTAGGGACGACACAAGGCATCGAGACATTCATGTCTCTTCCATGTTGACCCAAAATATTTTTCCTTATCTTTTCCCTTGTCTTGTGTTTTCCTTTTGGGGATGACACAAGGTGTCGAGACATTTAGGTATCTTCCATGTTGACCCAAAAGGATTTTTTTTTCTTTGTTTCACTCCCTTTGTTTCATTCTTCTAGTTTCATAAGTATTTGGGGAATGATGAAAGTTTCAAGCTCTCTAAAAACAACATTGTAGCAAGAACATACTAACCCCTAATCCATAGATACCTTATGTGTGTTTGGAGTTTTTGGGGCAACCCATCTTTTCTTTTCATGTTGTAGCTTTATTTGGAAACATATGAATTGGAATAGGGCTTTCCAAGTAAGCTCTCATGTCTTCTTTAATGTTAGCATTTATCATTTTCTACTTTAAAGTAATTTCCCATAGCATGGTGTTTAGCAATTTCCTTATAGTGGGGGCATACATTGGCATTATTCTTTTTGCATTTCTCATGTTTCATGGTGTAGTATTCTTGCTTCATGCAATGTGCATTTCAATTTTTGGTGACATTGGATGTGATTTCCCTCAAGAGCATGATATCTCTTAGCATATCTCATTCCTCTTAGTGGCTTGATGCAATACACTGCACCCCTTAAGTTATGAATCTCTTATTCTTTGATTGGTCCTCTCTTGGAGACATTAGGCACAATGTTCCCTAAGTTAAGAAATTATATGAACTAAGCAAGAATCCTTTGAATTTTCGCTATATTGAATTTATAATTTCAATTACATGGCCACCTGAACCATAGATTTTTAGATTAGGAATGTTATGAATCTATTTTACTTAATTAGGGTCTTTCACCTAATGGAAAGAGATAGATCCCACACCCAAAATCTATATGGTTCACTCAATTTAATGTATGTATGATGAAATTATGACTACATGCAATGATTTAGATGAATCTAATTGATAAAATTGATTGATTAGGAATGTTAAACTATTGAAATGCAACTTGTTGGAAAACACATTATGTAATACAAAAACACCTAGAATTGTGAGCAAAACTGAATAGAAATGGAAGAAACTAAAAATGTGCACCTAAGATATGGATGGATACTGGAAATAAATTTTGAAATGCTATTGATCCTGATTTTTAGGCCTGGTGGGACTCATTCACCATTTTGGGAAAATTAGTCCTAGTTCTGTAAAATTGTTTCGGAGCCCGTTTTGGACAAATGGGTGTCTGAAAATGCAGAAAACTAAAAATAGGCCTAGAAGTAGGAATAATTCACCACTCATGGAAAATGAGTCCACTTTTGAATTTTTGAATGTTCAAAGGTGGAATCAGGAGCTTTTGGTCTACACTTTTTACTTCTCCAAGTGCCCAATTATGAAATTGTTGGTTTCAGATTTGAAAATGACTTTTTGTTGATATTTTGTCTTATCCAATGAACATATGACTTGGAAATTTTTTCAATGCAATCTTCAATGATTTCTAAGAATTAAATATGTCTAAATCTACAAACACACAAGACAAGAAAGAGAAATGTTGGATGTTAGGGCATGAGGGTTTGCCTTGGTCAAACCCCTTTTAGGTAATTAAACCAAAATAGAGAAAGAATGTAATGAAGCATGCAATATTGGAGTTATTACCTTTCCATGATTTTTGATCTTGAATTTCCATGACAAAACATGAAGAATCTTCCCTTGAATGTCTAAAAATTGCTATCTAATGACTTGAAATGATGAAACCCTAACTTGCTTAACTTGAGATGGAAGAATGATGGGTGAATAATGAAGAATGGTTATGATTTAGGGTTTATAGACTTGATTTTATAGGAAATCCACCTTATTTTCCCATAAATTGGATCCCTAAGGCCAACATGTAAAAATAATAAACTTAAAATTTAGTTTTTCCTGCTCAAAGGTAAAAAATTGGGCCAAATGGGACTTATTTGCCACCTTGGGTGAATCAATCCCACCTTGTAGGGAATAATTCACCATAGGTGGTGAATTAGTCCCAGTGGGGCCCATTTTCCAGCTAGAATGCTAGGAAGTTAAGAAATAAGGTTTATATGGTGACTTTGTAGGGTATTTCATCAAATATTACCTTAGGATGCATAATATGGGGTAATAGGGGCCTATTAGTGATGATTTAAAGGTCAATTAGGGCTTGGGACACAAAATTCAATGTGAAAGTGTGATTAAATACACTTTACAACACTAAAATGAGGTCCACATAGCCTAGGAAGGCACAAGAACAAATGTGAATGTACAAGACACATTACAACACTAATTTAACATTAAGTTTATTTTTCAAGCCTTGTGAAGATGTATTTAAATACATTTTATAATGCTTAATTAGGGGAAAATGGGTTCATTAAGTTTAGAAAAGCATGAAAGTCCTTTACAACACTTTACAACACCTTTACAAGACATTGATAAATGGATGTTACTCAATTTGCAAGGGTTCAAGACCTAGTGTGGATGTGAAAAACACCTCACAACAACAAATAAAGGCCTGATTAAGTCCATTCTATCATCAATTATTCCCAAGTCAAGCAAGTAATACTTTTTTCTATTGTACATTTAGCCCCCACTTTAGTGAGATGATGAACTTGCTTCAAACTCACACTATAGTAGACATTCAAGAGAGATCCAAGTGTATAGATGAATATGACAAAGAATGAAAAAGATCAAGAAGGAAATCAAGCCCCCAGGATCCACGATCCTAAGTCAAACGATCAAGATATATAATCATGCAATGGAAAGAAAGAGAAAGATGAAGATGAAAATGTGGATCAAGCTTCGATCATTTGTCCAGCTATTTGTGGATTAGATCTAGGTTATTTGTCCAAAATGCATACTCACTCTAAGGTGATGAAAGTCTTGGATTTCCACTGGGTGAGAATTCCTAGAAGGTGAGACACATACGACCGATATGTGCTCACACACACGCATGTGGCTATGGGGAAAGTCATGCCTTAGAGTGGGCTTCTCGCTCAAACATACCAAAGTTATACCTCCTGATAACTTTAATAAGGCGCCACAAAGGAAAATGGTTTTCGAGCTCTACGAGGTAAGCAAAAATTTGTATGCTTGACACTCATAGAAATTGTAAATGCAAGGTAGTGTAAGGAATGTTCAAAGGTATTTTGCTTAGTTTGTGCAATTTCTCATCTTAGGGAACATAATGCTTAATGTCTCCAAGAGAGTATAAGTGCAAATGATCTCATCTTCTTTCCAAGAGAGGCTAAGTGCAAGGTCTCATCCTGGGGAACATTGTACCTAATTCTCTCAAGAGAGGAAATCACAAGAAAAAGAAAATCACACAATGAAATGTGAGTGGTGATGTATGACCCCCACTTTAAATGGTTGCGAACACTAGTACTAAGGGAAATTGCTTTAAAGTAGAAGAATGATACATGAGAGCTTATGTGGAAAGCCCTATGCCAAGTCATATGTTTTCGATAAGCTACATCATGAAAAATGGTAGTATGTCACATGCAAGCCAACTTAAGGCACATCGTCCACATCCAAAGCTTGCTCTTATATCTTCATGTGAAAGGTTAACGAATAGTCAAAAGAGGAAATAAAAAGTGACATAAAAAGACAAGGCTATTGAACCCCTTCCCCCCACTTAGTGTACGACAAAGGTGAGCTGAAATGATTGATGAAATGTAGGCTAGAGTGGAAATCAATATCAATTAGAGGAATTAAGTGCCCCCATAGAGGGAAGCATACCAAACTCTTGAAAATGTTGGATTTTACAATGCAAAGCCTAACATTCAATAGTGGAGTGACCATGAACTCTATGAGAGGAAAAGAATGAATTCTTGTACTAGCATTTATTATGAGTTCTAGGAGGGAGGGTGATCAAGTGATATTGGAGGAGTTTCAAAAAGATACCATCTTGATCAATGGTAGAAGGTGGTCTTGTTTTTTGCATCAAAGATACATCTTTCTTAGTAGTATATGTCATACTTTCACAAGTTTCTCTAGATTGCGAGATTTTGTTCTCACTCTTATAGGAGGAGGGAAAATCTATCGAATTCCAATCATTGGTGTCTTGTGAGATGACAATGGAATTAAGCGAAGGTGTATTTGTTTGTCATATTGTGTAAAGGATGATGTTCAAGAACACTAGGGTCCAGTAATTCAGGATGGATGATTGTTAAGGATGATTTAGGAGCATGTTGTGTGAGATTGTTGATGTTGAGTAAAGGCTTGGTGATCTCTATTAAAGGAAAATAACCAAGACCATGAGTCAGTTTTTGCATGATAGGATCTAGAGGTTTGTAGATACCTTGTTCATGAGCACCACATCGTTTTCCACTATAGCCAAGTTGTTTCATAAGCTCATAACCTTTTTCATTGCTTTGGGCTTAGGTGGTGGTTGGTGATAATCATCGTGAAAGGTGGTTGTGTAGTTTGTTGTGTTGTCTAGTAAAGTGGTTGAGGTGGGTGTTATCGAAAGGTCATCCAAATTTTGTGTTGACATGATTGTTGTGTCTTTTCCCATATTTGAATCTTTGTGGAAGATTTTGTATTCACCCATGAAGTCATGCTCAAAATACAAGGAACCCTAATCATCTCCTAATAGCATCATGACTTGTTCAATATGTTGATGTTTGTATTTTTGTTGTGCGGGTTCCACTTGTGTGGTTGGTGTTAATGGGTTCAAGGGGTTTTCTTTGGTTTTCTCAAGTTGAAAGACACTACAAGGCTCATGATCAACACCGAGTGTGCGCACTTTGTTGTTGTAGATGTATTTCATTTTTTGATGAAGAGTGGAAGGCACACCATTCATTGCATGAATCCATGGCTTGCCTAGAAGAAGGTTATATGAAAGATCATGAGGCATAACCTGGATCTGTGTGTTCAATGTGACTTCTCCAACTATAATAGGTAAAGTCATCACACCAAGCGGTGTCTTTTCAACATTGTCAAATCCTTTAATAGATAAAGATTTAGGTTGAATTTTTGACTTATCCACATGAAGCCTATCCAAAAGGTTTATGCTACACACATTAAGGGCTAAGCCATTGTCAATAAGGGTTTTCTTTATCCCTATCCGATTATATTGATCAATGGTCATGAAAGCTTCATTTATTTTGCACTTCTAAAGGGGGGAGTTCACTTTGGTGGAAAACAATGTCAACATTTATTCCTTGGATCATGGCTGCTATATTAGTTGGTTGTGCATTAGAAGAGACAAAAACTTGTTGTAAGGCTGCTTGGATCATGTTGTGATAATGAGGGGATGCTTGAATAAGATCCCATAAGGATATATTAGTAGGAGTATTATTTATTTTTTCAACAATATTGTACTCCTGAATGTGTGAATGTAATCGAGGATCTCTAGGAAAAATGGGATTTGGCAAAGGTAAGGGTGTTGGTGTGGGTTGTTGTGGTTGCAAATTATTTCTAGTGTTATATGTATGAGCAATGATAGTATGACTCAGTTGCTGTGACACATTAGTTTGAGGTGGGTAAAGAGTAAACTTGAGTTTGGATGGAGGTGAAGGTCTATGTGATGGTGGGTAAAGGATAAGTTGAGGTTGAATAATATTAACATCCCTTGGCGAATGAGAGTCTAACAAAGGCTCTTTATTTCCTTTTAAGGGAATAATATTATTATCAATGTTATCTTTTCCTTTTATGATGATATTTTCCCTAGAAGGAAAGTGTTTAGGAGAACAACAAACCTCATATTATTGACAATTAAGGCTTGGTTCATCAAAACTAACTTCATCGCAACTAAGGGGGTTATTGATGGTTGAATGCTTTTGATGATTGATAGCGGGGAGATTAGAAGAAGACTCTATTTGATTGTTGGTTTTTTCTAAGGTCTCATTTTCTTGTACCATATTATCTACCCGACTAGGAGAGCTTCTAATATGTTCATCCAAGTTTGAGGTTCATGAAGTAGCTTCAACACAAGTGGGGGAGGCATCAAGAGAAGGACCACTATGGTTGTCAAATAGATTGTTCCAAACAGAACTGGAGCATTGGGGAATAGAGGGTCAAGATTGTCATGAATCTTAATAGGTATATCTTCCTACACCATCCTATCCTCGTGGAATCGAGGAGGGATGTTAGGAGAAGAATAATTTTTTGATTTTCATGGCTATGGAGATTAGGTAAAGTGATATTCAAGAATGTTTCTATGATTTCATCCTTTTTTTTTAATGTCTTCCAAAGGCTGAAGACGAGAGGGACAATCAAGACTCTCAATGCTTGTAGATCCTTTCACCAAAATACCTTCATCACTAATAATAGAGGCATTGGGAGAAGAACAAGTATGAGTGTTATGATTATCCACACTTTCATTCTCTTGTGTTATGATATTCTTACAAATACAATAGGTACTAGGAGGGTATGCAACATGCTTAACAATTGTTTTACTTTGTTGTCCTAGATTATGCCCATGAAAAATAGAATCACACAAGCCATGTGATATTCTAGAAACATGGAATTCTTGAAGAGAACACATACTAACATTAAAAAGTAAATAAAGTGCAATGCAATGAATTAAAGTGAAATGTTTAAATGCAATTTTCAAATGTGAAATAAGATAATTTTATGATTACATTATACAACAACCTGAAAAAATGAAATGTGGAAAATGAAAAAGTGAAATGGATAAATGCATGAAATGAGCTATTTTAAGTTAGATCTATTGAAATGTATGTTACAGAAACTCAGCTAACTAATATAGGTAGGTAAAGGCACCAAACAAAAGCTTAAAAATAAAGTTTTTAGTTCTGTAAAGGGTAGTTTTAGGGGTGTGTGCCATAGAAAAATGGCCCCTTGTCATTTTCATGGCCTTTTAGGTCTTGTTTCATGGTATTTGATATATTTTTCTCTAATTTTATGTTGTAACATGGCTTGAACATGCATATTTAGGTACTAAAATTCAAATAACAATGTCTTTGTGAAGGTGTTGTGAAGTGTTGCAAGACATTTCTACATTCTTCTAGACTCTATTTATTACAATTCACCTAAAAATCACCTTTTTATTCATAATCAAGTACTATTTTGAAGTGTTGTAAAGTCTTGTAACAAGATTTCACTCTTTTCTAGGCACAATTTCACTATTTATCACTTTCTCATGCTTTATTTGGTCCCTTTATGCCCTCATATGTCTTAATTAAGTGTACTTTTGAATATTATCCCGACAAACAACATTAAATACAACATATTTCCCAACACATATTTTCAGGTCCTAGGTGGAACCCATTCACCATGGGTGGAAAATGAGTCCCCCTTGGCTCCAAATTCAAAATTTTAAAAAATTTCCTTTCGGGTTTTTATTCAAAATCACTTGGTGTTGGCCTATGATGAGGTATGGACAGTTAATTAAGGCACAAGAGTGTATAAATATGTGATTTTCACCTCATTTTACATCTCCTACAATTATCCAACATTCATACATCATATTCAAGCATTCTACAACATCAATTCAAGCAATATTCAAGCACTTTGGAGCATCCATTGACATTACTTCAGATTTGCATTATCAAGGTTTTGGTAAGTTGATAACTATTGCATGTTATTAGTTTATCATTCTCTTTCTTTTTATTGTTTCATTAAGGGTTTGATTACCAAAAGTGGGGTTTGACCGAGGAAAACCCCTATTTGCTAACCCTCAACCATTTTTTCCCTATTGCATGTGTGTTTGTAGACTTAGGTATGAAGATTTGACAAGCTCCTTGGTGTTGAATATTGGTTTAAAAAGCCAACTAGGTGCTTCAAGTCAACTCAAGTCTATTTCAAGCTTGCAGAAGGTTTCTTGTCTGTTTCTAGCAGAATTGACTTCGATAACTCGATAATCAATGATTTCCAGATCTGGTGTTGTAGAGTTGTCTCTTGTTTCAGAAATTTGGGCGAGGAATGATTCACCACCAATGGCGAATGAGTCCCACCTTAGGATTGAAATATGAATTTTGTCAGATTCTAGATCTCAATAGACAAACTTTTTTTCTAACACTTTTTCACCAGTAGGAGGACTAATTCGCCACCCTGGGTGAATGAGTCCCACTGTGAAAATTCAGTGATTTCAACCAGCATCCACAATATTCTAGATTCATCAGATATTACCTAGGCGCACTGAGATTCATCTTGTTTCTTTCTGTTTTGCATATTTTCTTCATTTACTTCATTGTTTACATATCACAGTGTGTTTTCAAACATAGCTTAAATCTCATTTTTGCATTCATTTTCATCCATTTAGATCATTCAATTACATTTATTTTACTTCATTTGGATTAGAAAACATCACACATAACATAATTTGAATGAACCCTTTAGCATTTTTGGCCCTACCTCTCTCCTTTTAGGTGAAAAACTCTAGAAGAGCTAGAGAAGTCCTAGAGAGCCAAAAATCTACAGTTCATTTTGGTGAACCCATGATTTGAACACTTTGCATTTCTGATTTCATTTTGATATTTCATCCTAGATTACTTTTGCATCAACATTCAATTAGGACATTGTTTTGTTTTTGCATTCTAGGACTTTTCATATTGCATTAGTGAAAACTTCATTTAGATTTCATTTTTGCATTGCATCTCATTGAAAAAATTGAAATTCTGCATTTTTCATATTTGATTGCATTCTGTAGAGCACTAAATTCATCTTCAAATTTTTGAAAAACACAAAAAAAATCATACTGGGGCTCATTCGCCACCCTGGGTGAATCATTCCCTTTGCACTTTTTGAACAACATTTCTGGCAGTTGTCTGCATTTTTATTTTTTGTAGTTAGATCTCTATTATAGTTAGCAAAATTTCTATTCTTTTCATATTAGACATCTTAGATTACCTTGCATTTGCATTCACCTCTCCTTTGTGGTACTTGTATGAGTTTTTGGTGCCCCATTGATAATACTTTAGTGAGATGAAGTTCTAGATTCATGGCTTCCCACGATAGCACTTTCATTGTGGACCTTGGTATTTCATGAGCTCCTACTCCTAGTATGGAAAATGGTGCATTAGGCACTAACAATACCACTTCTATTCCTTCACCTTTCCATCCAATGAATGTTGACACCCAAAACAATTCCCTCCCACAAGAAAAAGGTCATTAATATTCATGAGTATTTTGCACATTTACAACAAGATTTTTCACTTGAAAACATATCCTCCACTACCATACCTTCCATTGAAAATCTTCATTGGTTGATTGAAAGTGATGATGGATTGCAAGTGATGAAGAGAATTGTCAAGATTTACAATAAACATGCATCTTCTCATACTCAATCCACAAATATTATTGTAAGCCAAGGAGGACCTCAAGTTCCTCCCCCTTCAACCATAGCATCTATACCAACTTATACCAATCCGCAAGTCCACACAACTATGCAACAGGTTAATTATGTAGCTACTTGTTTCCTGATTCCACCTAGCATTCCTACTTCTCTTGTGGCATCACAAGTCCCCTCCACCACCTTCACACCTTATAGTATTCCTTTCGCTTCACCTAACATCACCTACACTCCATCACCCTTCTCTCTTCCACCTCAACCCACTTACCCCAATTTTGTTCTTACACAAAGTTCCTTAATACTATTTCATCTATGCAACATCAAATTTCCACCATTAGCCAAGGTCAATATGATCAAACCACATATCATGTTCGTAGCAGCCCCTTATCCTTAGAAATCTTACATACCCCGATGCCACAAGGGATAGAAATTCCTTAGCTTGAGAAATATGGAGGTAAAGGAGACCCTATCAACCACGTTAATTCTTATACAACTTTGTGTAGTGACTTTGTACTTGATGATAAATTGCTAGCCAAACTATTTCCAAGGACCTTGAAAGATACTGCATTAGAATGGTTTTCCAACTTTCCCAATCATTCCATCGTTCCTTCAATGAATTGGTGGATGCTTTCATAAGTCACTTTCAAGTTCACATGACACCTAAAAATACAATGGCTAACCTCATGTGATGTAGACAAAAAATAGATGAAAAATTAACGGATTTTATCCCATGATACCAATCCTTGTATGCTCAAATTGATGTCAAGATTCCTGATGCACATCTACAAAAGATGTTTATCGAAAAATTGCACACACACCTTTAGGATAAGCTAACTATGATGAAATTCCCTTTGTTTATGCATTTATGCACAACCCTGTGTGAATATCATAACTCGGTTTCAAGTCGTGATTCAAAATCCATTTCTACCCGAGCTGAAAAACTTGAACACAATAATCAAAACCAAAATAACACAAAAAAAATTTCAAACAAACTAGAGGATTTTTACAGTTCAATCTGCCTCCTTCACTACTACAACCAACCCAACCAGCTGAGACTCAAGTGGCAGCTATTAAAACAATGGTGCCTTATAACTATGGGGACTCGAAGAGACAATTTACTCCCTTACCTGATACCCTCCATAACACAATGAACCAATTAATTCAACACATGCTCACTTTTCCACACATTCAACCGCTTGACCCAAATCAGCCCTTACCACCCACTTTCAAACCTAATGCTTATTGTCATTTTCATCGCCACAATATACATGAAACTAAACACTATAAGTGTCTAAAAAATTTAGTTCAAGACCTCATTGATTCAGGCCATTTTTCCATTGTGGGTGTTAATGATCAAGGCAATAAGTCCGTTGCACCCCCTAACCAGAACTTACAAAATTTTCACCAATCCTATGCCTAAACACACTACTTCATTTGTCAAGGCTAGTGAACCTTCAAACATTGATGTAATGACTGTTGATACACACAATGAATAACATGATATACCTCCACTTGTTACTGAAGATAGTCTTATGGATCAACTTGTGGCTATGACAGGCGTTATCCCTCGCAAGGGCCAAACCACTAAATCTCTTGATATTACATTTTTTGCTAAAGAAATACTACAAAAGCTTCTTGATGGTCCTCTCTACATAGCTGACAGAATCTATGATAAGCCCACTAACTGGATATTAATAGATCCCGCTTGTGGTGAGAATGTGATCATAGAGGAGTTTCTAGTATTACATGAGCTATATCAAGATGATTATGATAAATCAATTGCATGAATTAAGAAACATAATGGTTTTGCATTCCCTATGATTAGATCGATCATACTCCCTTTGTAGATAGGACCTAAAACTTTGGATGTCACATTTTCAATTATTCCACAATCTAACCAATTTCATTTGTGGCTAGGACACCCTTGGCTTTGCTCAATGAAAGCGGTCCCATCGGTTGTTCACAAGTGTTTGAAGTTTCCACATGGCAATGAGATATTTATCATAAACCATAGTGGCTTTAATCCCTTATTGTCTAAAGGTAAATTTTCATTAGAAGCCTTTTGGCCTGAACCCATGGAACCCATCACACCTCAAAAGGACTTCTTTTTCATAGCTTACCAAAAATTCAAAACCAAAAAGATAGCTGAATTGTCTCTTCATAATGCATCCCTGTATAATTCCACACCTCTTGTCATAGATGAGACCATGCTTCAACCTGAGCCTGACATTGAGCAAACCATACAACCTCATGAAGAAAAACCCCTAGACACTTCTTTGCCATTGTTTAAAAGACCAAGGGAAAATGAAACAACTCCTGTCATGCCTCCTATTAAACAAGTGTATAAAGTAAAAGAGAAAGTGGTTGATCCATCCTCTTTTGTTTCTTCTGTTCTTCCCTCTTTTGAAGTAGAAGAACCTATGATGCCTCAATTTGATCTTACACCTCACCAACTCCAAAAAATAATTAAACGAAACCGCAATGCTAGGGAATGTAGGCGTCACCATCGTCTCCTTACTCATCAATCTCACATGGAGGAAAATAAAGAAAATCAACCTTTACCTTTGATAGAGGTAATAGATGACCTCCCTCATTTTCCTAACCAACCACACAATGTCTAGTCTATTGCAACAATCCCAAAAAAATGACCCAATCCACCAACCTCAGCTTTTGATACATCCATCCTTAGAAATCACCCTTCATCCTCCTGTTGTCATTAATCTTGATGATAATGACAATGATGATGATGCGACGATAGAAAAAATAGATGAAGAAGTACATAATAATTTAAACTCTTTATTTTCATCTACAATAAGCTTAAACGATAAATCCTCTCCACCAAGTGAAGAACCTGGTACAACTCCTAGTTCGACACTTGCAATTCTTCCTTTGGAAAGTCAACCGCCCTTGCATTACACTAAACATGATTGGGAGGTAGATGAATTGTCAGATGGTTGACTTGCATTCGCCTAACTAGCCTTTTTGATTTTCTCTTTTATTTTTTCCCTTTTGTTTTCCTTTTCGTGTGTGTCATGTTCCCCCATATCGTGCATTTGATGTTCCCTCTCTTTATACACTTCTTCTATTTGTACCTCTATTATTCTATATGTTGTACAATGTCTTTTTTTCTTTTTTTTTGTGTTTTCCTTTTGGGGATGACACAAAGTGTAGAGATGCCATATGTCTCTTCCATGTTAACCCAAAAGGTCCTTGTCTTTTTCACTTTTTTTTTGTGTTTTCCTTTTGGGGATGATGCAAAGTGTAGAGGCGCCCTATGTCTCTTCCATGCTTGACCGAAGGTCCTTGTCTTCTTTAATTTTGTTTTGTGTTTTCATTTTGGGGACATAAAAGCATAGAGACCATGTCTCTTCCATGTTGACCCAAAATTTCCTTTGTCTTTTTGCTTATTTTTGTGTTTTCCTTTTGAGGATGACACAAGGCATTGAGACTGAAATGTCTCCTTCATGTTGACCCAAAGTTAACTATCAAAAGTGGGGTTTGACCAAGGCAAACCCCTATTTGCTAACCCTCAATCATTTTTCCCCTATTGCATGTGTGTTTGCAGACTTAGGTATGCAAATTTGACAAGATTTTTTGTCTTGAAGATTGGTTTTACAAAGTCAACTAGGTGCTTCAAGTAAACTCAAGTCTATTTCAAGCTTGTAGAAGGTTTCTTGCCCCTTTCCTACAGAATTGACTTCAACAACCCGACAATCAGTGATTTCTAGATCTGGTATTGTAGAGTTGTCTCCTGATTTTTCAAAAATTTGGGAGAGGACTAATTCACCACCAGTGGCGAATGAGTCCCACCTTAAGAGTGAAAATCTGAATTTTGTCAAATTTTGGATCTCGATAGACAAAAAATTGTTTCTGACACTTTTTCACTAGTAGGACTAATTCGTCACCCTGGGTGAATGAGTCCCATTGTGAAAATTTAGTGATTTCAACCAACATCCACAATATTAAAAATTCATCAAATATTACCCATGTGTACTTAGATGCATCTTGTTTCTTTCTATTTTGCATATTTTCTTCATTTACTTCATTATTTGCATATCACAACATGTTTTCAAACATAGCTTAAATCTCACTTTTGCATTCATTTTCATCTAGTTAGATCATTCAATTGCATTTAGTTTACTTCATTTAGATTAGACAACATCACACATAAGATAATTGGAATGAACCCTTTAGCATTTTTGGCCCTACCTCTCTCCTTTTAGGTGAAAAACCCTAGAAGAGCTAGAGAAGTCCTAAAGAGCCAAAAATCCATGGTTCGGGGTGAAAAGGAATTGATTCGCCCAAGGTGGCGAATGAGTCCCAGTATGGACTTGTTTCAGAGTTAAAAAAAAAAATTGAGTGTTTTTTATGTCATCTGAGTTCTATTATGCAGACCTAAGTTAAAAATGCAAAATTATAGAAAATTTACATGAATTTAGATGCCAAAAATGCAACCTAAATGCACTTTTTATTAAGGAATTTTTTTGAAACCTAGCATGCCAATTAACTAATGCAAACCCTAATGCAAAGTCAATGCAATGCTGGATTTATGATGAAGGAATCTAAATAAAAAAAGAGAAGTATTCAAAAAGAAAGTTCACCAAAATGAACCATAGATTTTAAGATTAGGAATGCTATGACTCTCTTTTACTCAATTAGGGTCTTTCACCTAATGGAAAGAGATAGATCCCACACCCAAAATATATGTGGTTCACTCAATATAATGTATGTATGATGAAATTATGACTACATTTAATGATAAAGATGTAGCTAATTGATAAAATTGAATGATTAGGAATGTAAAACTATTGAAATGCAACTTGTTGAAAAACACATTGTGTAATGAAAAAACACCTAGAAATGTGAACAAAATTGAATAGAAATGGATGAAAATGAAAATGTGTAGTTGAGATATGGATGGAGAGTGGAAATGACTTTTGAAATGCTATTGATCTTGATTTTTAGGCCTAGTGGAACTCATTCACCATTATGGGTGAATTAGTCCCAGTTATGTAAAACTGTTCTGGAGCCCATTTTGAACAAATGGGTGCTTGGAAATGTAGAAAAATAAAAATAGGACTAGAATTGGGATTCATTTCCACTCATGGTGAATGATTCCACTTTTTAATTTTTGAATGTTCAAAGGTGGAATCAAGAGCTTTCGGTCTAAACTTTCTGCTTCTCCAGGTGTCTAGTTTTGAAACTATCAAATTCGGGCCTGAAAATGACTTTTTATTGATATTTTTCTTATCTGATGAAGATATGACTTGGGAAACATTGCAATGCAGTATTAAATGATTTATAAGCACTCAAGATGTTGAAATATACAAACACACAAGACAAGAAAGAGAAATGTTGGATGTTAGGGCATGGGGGTTTGCCTTGGTCAAACCCCTTTTAGGCAATTAAACTAAAATAGAGAAATAATGTAATAAATAATGAAATAATGGAGTTATTAGCTTTCCATGATGTTTGATATTGAATTTCTAAGACAAAACATGAAGAATCTACCCTTGAATGTCTAAAAATTGCCATCTTAATGACTTGAAATGATGAAACCCTAACTTGCTTAACTTGAGATGGAAGAATGATGGATGGATAATGAAGAATGGTTATGATTTAGGGTTTAAAGACTTGATTTATAGGATATCCACCTTAATTTCCTATAAATTGGATCCCTAAGCACAACATGTAAAAATAATAAACTTAAATTTTAGTTTTTCCTGCTCAAAGGTAAAAAATGGGCTAAATGGGACTGATTTGCCACCTTGGGTGAATCAGTCCCACCTCACAAGGAATCATTCACCATAGGTGGTGAATTAGTCCTAGTGGGGCCCATTTTCCAAATCCTCGTAATGCTATAGTTTAATATAAGGTTTATATGGGGTTACCTTAGAATAGTGGTTTACACTTTCTAAGAGGAAGGAAAATTCAGATTTTTTCCATTCCTCAAATCAAATGGGTTTGGCCAAACCCATGGTTTGGCCGAACCAGTGAATGCCCGAATTAAAAAATCATATCCAAGTGGGTTCGGTCGAACCTGGGTTCGACCGAACCCCTTCAATATGACAAAAACAAAAAAAAATGATTCATTTTCACACTTTTACTGTGTTCTTTTACCAGTCACTGTCTCCCTGGTGCACGCAGCGAACAGAGTCTGTGACGGCGACCAAACAAGGTTTCTCTCACCGGTGAAAGCAAATTTCCATTCCTCTCTTCAAAGTTCATCATTCCAGTTTGCATATCGACCACTATTGAGCACGAGGTATTTAAAATTTGATTTTTTTAGAGTTCAAAATGCATGTATTTGTTTAATTTCGAAACCCTAAATGCAATTTTTTTAAAATTTGTTGAATTCAAATTGCACTTGTTTGAAAGTTTTTAAAGCATTTTCAATATAGTATTTTTCTTCCCCGTTTTGCATATATTTTTGTCTTGTTAAACACCTTTCAAGAGAAAAATGAATATCAAAACTATCAACTATCTGTTAGAGGATGAGAGGTCTATAATTCAAAACTACACCCATTGAACTTGCATTTATATTTGGCATGTATTTTAACTTGTTCAATTTTTTTAAATCAATCCAAGGGTTTGAGTAAGGAAAAATGAGTTTCCTCCCAAAGTTAGTGCAAAAAAACATTATAATGGCTCTCAACATAGTCTAAAAAATGGAGATAAATAAATTCCTAAAGACTAGAAGTGTAGGGGTCAAGGTCACAAAATAATTTTAAAACTACAAATTTAGGGTCAAACTTGTAGATGAAAATGTAAATTTCATACATGTAGGAGTGAACCATGAAAGTCATAGCTTGGTTTGTTAAGGTGTCATAATATTAAATCTTATAAAAAATCAAGAATCATATCATTGATTATGTACATTACAATAAAATATCTCCATATAACAAATGAAGCTAAAAACCCTAACCCTCTTTGTCAATTCTATGGTGTGCTTGCTACACTTGAGTAATTTTTATGAAAACCATGTTTAGGAATGAAAATATCAATCCTTATGCTTCTAAACTAAAGTTTGCAATGCTTATGGTTCTTTTGGCCTTATATAGATTCTTGAATCATTTTTATAATATAAAACCTACATATAACCTACTTTGGCTCTAATAATTGTAAAACCCTTTAGGAATTCTAAATTGTGCATCTTGTCTTGATTTTTCCCACCATTGTTATTCCTTTTGAAATTTTACAAATTAGGCAAAGAATCCTTGCACTTATATAGAGGATCATATGTATGTTCTTAAAATTATTTAAAGGTTAAATGACTTAATCAAATAAAGGCATATCTGATCTCTTACCCAGTGTAACCTCTTTACTAGTGTTCAAACATATTTGATACCTTGATGGCATGACATAGATGATGTTGCTTGATATTGCTTTATCAAGGATACCCAAGTAAAATATAGGATACATCTAAAAGAAGAAATAATATGACATAGAGTAAGAACTTCCCTCATCTTTTTAGACCAAAATTAAAGGTAAAATAATGTATCCTATAGTTTCAATCAACATATCATTAGTCAATTTTTAAATAAACCCTCAAATATGCATATGCTTGTTGATAAAATGATGATAAAACAAAAATTATTCAATGCATACATTTTATTGGTGAGTAAGATCAATAAACACACCCTTACATGGTTCATGATCCACACAAAACCAAAGGACCATTATAATTATTTGGCAATATCTCACAATGTGAAAAAGGTGTCGAAAAAATTAGCATACCTAAATTGTAAATTGACTTGTCATAAAGTGGGTGGGTAGCTTAGTGGTGGAGATTTGCATCCTAACTAGTTCATGGGAATTTCAACATGGTATTAGAGCCAAGCTAGGTGCATTTGACACCTATGTTGTTGATCTGTATATAGGATCTAAGACTAGATTCACTGATATTTAAATGCTTAACTTTTACAATGCTTTTACAATGATTATTCCGAGTTAATTAAATCAAAATTAACTTAAGGAAATAACAAGGAGATAGAAATGTAACAAAGGTATTGATTATAACAGAAAGGAAGAGGAAATGAGAGAAAGAAAGAGAGAGAAATTTTGGCGTTGATACTTGAGTTAAATCCCACAAATGTGACTACGTCTCCGGGTCCACTCCAATAGAGAGACCGATCCGATTAACTCCAAAATCAATTACAAAGCACCATAATCATTCTCCAAGCACTTCGGCAGCGTAACAGCGCTCTGACGTGCAAGAATGACTCAAAGAATCTCCACAAGACCTCTCTTCCGATTATCTCCACAGCTTCAAGACTTCGTCACCTGAAAGTAAACTTGAATACCCAACTCTCACCTCACACCCCTTTTTATACAAAGAATTTGCTCAAATTGGTTACTAACCAATTGATTTGAAAATATTCCCCTTATCTCTCCAAAATACATAAAATCTTTAACAATCTCCCTTTTACACATAAAAATATTCAAAAATATCCCCTTTTTACATAATAAATCTTTTTAAAAATAACCCCCTTAAAATTTAAGCCCCTAATTACTCATTCTCGGGCTTTTACAGTTTGAGGTGGTTTTGATTTAATCCTTTTAAAAGGATTATAGTTGTTTTATTTTTTTAAATTAGGAGGGAAATTGTTTTTATTTATTTAGGCATTCGGTTTCCATTAATTATCAAGTAAAACCGATGCCAATTATAGTTAAAAACCATCGAATGGCGTGGCGGTGGTGAATGCTTTTACTAGGTTGGCGGTCCCGGGTTCCACTCCCGGCCGCTGGCTTTTAACAAGCTATCCGCCAATTTTTAAATAACAAAAACAACCGCTCCCAGTAGTTTGTTACAGCCGCGGATTTGGTGCAACGGCTAGTATGCTATGTTTGGCACCGGCAGGTGGGAGGTTCGAAACTCCCCAACGACTTTTTAACAAACTAAACTTTTTTTCAACCGCCGGATGAAGGAGAGAAACCCTGGGGCCACGTGGCATGCCGAGGAGGTGCCACGTGGCAAAACCTGATTCGACGACAGAGCTGACGTGTCTGCCAACTCGATGCTGATGTGGAAGCTGACGTGTCATGCTGACGTGGCCTTCTGACTAGACGATGACGTGGCCTGTTGACTGGGGTACGGTCTGCTGACTGGACCGATGACTATGCTGCCACGTGGATGCTGACGTCATCGTACAGATGACACGTGTCAACCGCGGATTGGTCCATTTTGTTTTGCACATATGCTGACATCATCATGTACGGATACTGACGTCATCACTGTACCTTCAAGTCCACCAAGTCAACCTGAAACTTTGACCAGCTGTATCTTGAGCATACGATGTCGGTTTTCGATGAAACGAACGTTGCTGGAATCATCTCGACGAGCCCTTCACGATGATTCCGACTTTGACAAATTTTG
>VDFB02363276.1:0-92353 GCA_007258455.2 Sequoia sempervirens
TTCCATTATAGTCATGGCATGATAATATTGATTCATAACATTATACTTTTGGCCTTCTTCCACAAGGAACACATGAAAACATGGAAAAATAATGCCAATGAAAGTGACATGATCTAGTTGTGGGAAACATCATTGCATCTTATCAAAGAGTTTTGGCTTCCTTCCAAAATTGTGCATTGTATATCCTGCAATCATTATGGTCCATGAAATATCATCTCAGTTAATCATTTTTTCAAACATGTTAGGTGTAACTTTTATGCTACCACATTTTTCATTCATGTCAACAAGGGAATTTACCACAAAGAAGTCAAATTCAAGTCCTCTTTTAACTATTTTTGCATAAATCTCAATCCCTATTCCAGAGCTACCAATTCAACACATGTTGAGAGGACACTATAAAAATTTGTGAAATTTAGCTTCATCTCCTAATCACACTACCTCATAATGAGGGTAGTATAAAACATCTTCCATTGAATCTAATATCTTCTTTAAGAGCAATGATTCCCACCTTTAAAAACCTCATCCCCAAGAAGGCTTTCTAATAAACATGCAAAATAAAAACTCCAAACTTAGGATTTGGATAGTTAAACTTATTAACAGTGCCATCTTTGACATGAACATTTGAGTATGTTTCCATGTACTACCAACAAAACATATGTTGAAAATGTAATTTCACAAACTCTATCCCTGGATATTGAATGGAGAATATATTACTCACATGAAAAGTGCTCTTGAATACTTAATTATTTGTTTTTATTGTATTGCATTAGTCAGGGAATATCAATATTTAGAGAGGTACATCTTGAAATTTCTCTCAAAACAACCTTGGTATTCATGCTATATGAATTTAGTAATACCCCACAATTAAATATTAGTTCTGAAAGAGATGGGCTATGTAGCTACTCAACCCATTAATATAATATTACCTGACCTAAATCTTCAAACTAGATATTGTCCAAGTCATTACAAAGTTTTGCAATACTAATAGAATTTGACTAGTAAGCTAACATTGCAAATTGTGGAGGCCTATAACATGGGTATGATTTACGAAGAACACACAACAATACAATGGGGGGAAGATGTTGAACACTAAACTTGTACTTGTTTTCAACAAAAAGGATCTTCTATTTAGGAAGATATGTTATTGTTCCCACTAGGTTCATATCCATTAGAAAATAGTGCAAGGCTTATGAAAATATTCTTAGGAATCTCAATATGAATTTATATCTTGAGTGCATGTAGGTTGTCATCTTCCCCTCTGGGGTGCTTGACACCATATGAGATTGATTTATCTTATATTCTTACATCAATGAAACCCTTTTTATCATTTACATATGAAGAAAAAAACCCTAAAACCCTACAATATTGACATTAAAAAGGTGGGTGGAGTAACATAGGAAGGCCCAATGATTTGATTATCCCATTATCACATAGACAAAACGTTCTTTCTTTAGGTAGACTCAAGATGACTCAAAATAAAGAAGACCCTAGGATGACTGCATACCTTTTCTATGCCCACTTTGGTTTTGTATGTAAACCTCTATGCAATGTGTTACCCTTGAAAGTCTTATAGTTGCATCTTTACATGCAAAATACCTACATGTATTCATGAGAACACTAGGGTAGATACTTAGATATGTGATATAACCATTAACAATCCTACATGGCCTCCATGCAAATATTTCCTCAAGCTTTCCTCTACATATATGATAGAAACCCTAACTGTTGCATTGGAGAAGAAGAGGAAAAAATCTTTTATTTGAGACTTAACTTAAGATGGAATAACACATCAAAGATGTTTGAATGCTTGACTTTATATTTTTAAAAATCCCCTTTTTCCTTTTTCACAGTCCCCTTTGATAGATTTGAGAGAAAAGACAACGTAGAATTTTTTTTGCCTCTTTTAACATGAAAACTTCAAGTTTTTCTAAAGTTTTAAAACTCATCTTGAATATTTAAAATTTAAAATATAATTTTAATATTATAATTTGAAGTCTAATGATTGATGATCAAATTACTCTAAAAGATAAATAATGTGCAATAGTTCTTAGGTTAACTTTGAAAATATAGCAAATTGAGATGATTTTTGAGAAATATACAACATAAAGACTAAAACAAGTTTTGAAAATCAAAGGGAAGACACAAAAGAACCCAGTGTTGGAAATATGATTTTAATTGATGTTAAAGAGCATCATGGGGTAGAAATGGTGGTCATTTATTCCAGTGGTCACTAGAGCATAAATATTATTTGCAGTTGCATGGTGCAAGTTTTGAAAAGTTACAAATGTTGTCAAGCAACATTGCAAAAGTTGCACATATGTTTCATAGTCTTGTAGAAGGAAGATGTAGATAGTTGCAGAGGAAATATATATTATATATGAAATGGGTTTTTTGATTACATTTCATATTTATGGTCCGCAGGTCTAGATGATAAGATTTGAGCTCAAAAATGAATTATTTCTGCTCTCTAGTCTAGCTAGGGTTTTGTAGGAAAACCCTAGGTGTTTCAATCATGGTGCTATACAAATTTTTTATTTATGCATTGACTAGAAATATGTGGTAATAGGTTTCTTAGGTTACAACTTAAGCCCTAAAATTCATCATGTTATCAGCTCCTTTGTCCTATTGATTACCGACTGACCGAAAGGCAAGGACCTTAGTATTTCCTATGTCTGCAGGCTTAATATTTTCTCGAGCATGATAAACAGTCAAGATATTTTCAGGTAGATCATAAGGTTTCCACATGTCCACAAGAATTTAGGTAGGACCAATCATTTTGATTTTGAAAAAACAAAATCATGCCACGTGTTTGGTGGGACCAAGTTTAAAGTTCTTTTCTTTGCAAAGACTGATGATTGTGATAAATATGGAGAAGATCAATGGTTGCCACAACATTGCCCTTTTTGGTCCTCTCCGACAAGGTTAAATGTGCGATGGTGTGAAATTTCATCACATGTTCCACATGATGTATGTAGGATAGATGGCACATTTCTTCCATTTCATTGAAAGGTTGATAGGTCCTAGTGTTGGCTATGTGAGGAATGCATGATACCTTACACATGTTGTTGTTGACATCTATAAAGGCTAGATAATACAATAAAGATTAATGGTGCATATTAAAGGAGAATATCACAAAATTATCATGATAGTACATTTTTGTCCCACTCCGATAATACCAAGTTTGTGATGATGTAATAAAACTCCATGTGTCCAACATGATGTCTGTGAGATAGATGTTATATTTTTGTTATTCCACAGAAAGAATTGTGGGTCCATGTTTTAGATTTGTGGGGACATGGTATGATGATGTGTAGCCATGATGATGTAGCTCAAGTTAATTCCACCCAAAGGAAAAGATCTGCATGGAGTTTAATTGCAGATCTACGGTGAATATTCAAGAGATATTTGATCGAATAGTCATGTTTTAAGGATGAAATATATTGAACAAAGACTATCAGATCATGGTGTAAATTTGTAGATCTATGATTAGTATTTAAAAAATTGATTCTCTCAACGGTCAAGTAGTGGAACTTTTAGTCAAGTGGTGGAACTAAAAATAGAGGATAAAATTGATTGTGGAAACTACTCTAGTTGTATTATTATTTGTGATTAAAATTTATGGAAAACAAAATTAAGGAACATATAGTTAAAAAATTTGATACCAGATCAATCATGTAGGTAATGGTAATTTAATGTGTATCAAATCTAGGGTTTGATACATCCTAAAAATAGAAAAATTAAGAGATTGTGGTGGTGGTGCATGGATCAAGGAAAATAATACTTGTTGGTTAAGAGAAAGTAGATGAGTCTAGTAGAACAGAGACAATGAGGAGAGACCTAGAATGAATGCAAAAATATATCATCTAGGATACACATTCAATATAAAAAGAGGAGAGAAGTGAAAAAGATAAGAGAATAGGAGAGAAGTAAAAAAGAGAAGGTAATAGATGAGAGGGAAAAAGAGAAGAGAGGTATGTTGACAAGAGGTTAGCAGCAGAGAGAGGAAATGCTTTAGTAGATTCAAAGAACAAAGGATTTTCTAAAGAGCACTGAGTAGAGTAGAGAGGAAGAAGAGAATAAACAGTTACATCTAACAGGTATGTAACATAGATTTAGATTCAATTGAGTCATTTGTAATCAGGAGTTGTAGCTCCATAAATCCAATTGCTTGATGCCATTAGAAAGCTGAGAAGGTGCTTAATTAGGGAGTAGGTGCTTCCTTAGAGTTGGTGCTCTTAAATAAGTGGATTGTTGTCACCTTAGGGTTCATTCTCTTAAACATTGTAACTAGTGAGGTTTTTATTGTGAGGTTGGACTAGAAAAATAGATCCTAGTAGCTATTATCACTGTGGTTTTTCCCATATTAGGTTTTCCATGTATATTTGGTGTTATGTCTACTTGTGTGTATGTGATCTCTACATGTCCTAATTTGCATTAAAAGTATTAAAGGATAACTTTTAATTACTCCACTAATTCACTCACCTCTCAGTAGCTAGTTGTGTTCCAACATTTGGTATCAGATCCCCGATTCCTTTGAAGAAGCTCAATCAGCTCAGGTAGATCTTGGAAAGTGAACACACATGGCTAATCAAGAAGGTTCTTCCACAAAAAAATCACCTCTCTTTGATGGATCAAACTATTATTTCTAGAGTGTAATGATGGAAGCCTATATGTCATCTCGAGGGTTTGATGTATGGATGTTTGTGGTAAATTCTTATGTAATTCCTTCTATAGTTCCCACTGACCAGGCTAGTAAGAAAGTGTATGAATCAAATGAAAAATCTAAGAATGCACTTTTTGGATTGGAAAATTCAGAGTTTATCAAAGTCATGCACTATCAAACAACCCATGATATTTGGGTAAAATTGAAGAGCATTTGTGAAGGTGATGATAAGGTAAAGTGGGCCAAGCTATAAACTTACAAAGGTAAGTTTGAAAGTATTAAGATGAATGATGAAGAGAAAATTGCAAACTACCTCCTCATGGTAGATGAAATAGTCAATGCATTCAGATGTCTTGGAGAAGAGATGAAAGAATTTGTCATCGTCAAAAGGTCCTAAGATCCCTACCCTCAAAGTATGACTCTAAAATCACTATAATAGAGGAATAAAGAGATTTTGATAAATTCATTTTTGATGAGTTGCATGGAACCTTCACTACCTATGAGATGAGAATGAGAGATGTAGATACCTCTAAGAGAGAAGCTACATTCAAAGAAACCAAAAAGGAAAAGGCAGAAGAATTTACATTTGAATTTGAGAAGACTGATGAAGAAGAAGCTAAATTTTTTAGAAGATTAAGAAGAGGGTCTAGAAATTACAAAGGAAAGTTACCATTTAAATGCTTTAATTATGGTAAGATAGCACATCTTATTGCTAAATTACCTTATAGAAAAAAAGGATAACACAGAGCAAGAAGAGGATAATAAAAAGAATAAATCCTACTACTCCAAAAAGAGGAACTCTTTTAAAAATAAGAAGAGCCTATACACAAAAAAAGAGAGTGATTCATTTGATGATAGTGATAGCTTAGATGATTACCATGATTGTGTCTTTGTGGTTGATGTTTGTGAATCCCTATTCATGGAATCAAGAATAGATTATGAGGATCAAGAAAAATAATAATTTTAATGTTTTGATGAAGAAGAAGAAGGAGAAGTGGATCTAGAGGGTGAACTCATTTGTTCTCTAGATGAGATTGAAAGGTTGAGAAAAGAGAACACAAAGCACAAGAATCATGCATAAAAAGAAATTAAAAATTGTTGCAAGGTGTGTGCCCTTAGTCTCCTTGTGCTATGTAACACAACACTTGGGTTTGTGACATGGCTTAACCACTTCCCATGGATCCATTAACTCTGGTGGTTGTAATGGGAATTAATAGGTTGATCTTTTGGTGTAACATCAACCTTCTTTACAACAATTGGTATCATAGCCTAGGTCACAGGTTCAAACCCCTTGCTTGTGCTAGGGGGTTGGTCGCAAGGCATGTTCCCCTAGTGTCCTTGTGTTGTGTAGCATAGCGCTCAGGTTCATGACATGGCTTAACTACCTCTTGTGGATTCATTAAATCTAGCAGCTGTATTGAGCATTAACAGGTTGATGTTTTCGTGTAATGACAACCATATTTGCAACATAAATCTATCCAAAAGTATTGAATAATTTGATCAGATGATAGTTATTCTAAAGAAACAAGTTGAAGAAGCTAAAATAATAGAATATGTAGTCAAATATGAACTACTATCTAAATCTAATGAATGCATGAAGCTAGAAGTAGAAATAGTGACTCTAAGAGAAGACCTTGAAAAGGCAAGAAGTGATGCAAAAAAGAAATTTTTTTTTGATAAGAGTACCAACATGCTTGATGAAATGTTGAGAAAATAAAAGGTACATAAAGATATGTCTAGTTTATGGTTTGATAAAGGTCAAAGCTCAAAATCTAATGACTTTTCAGAAAAGAAGACAGAGGTGAAGAAATCAGACACAAGCACTACTGATGTGAAGAAAGTTGAAGGAGAAAATAAGCTTGTAGAAGATAAGAAGAATAATAATTCAATCTATGGAAACTCAAGGAATATGTAGAACACAAAGGGAGATGATGTAGATGGTTTCATAAGGGTGAGAGACCTGAAGAAGCAAAATTCAAGAAGACCTCATCCTACAAAAATAAATGCTATGACCAGGTATTCCCCATCTTTCTATGGTTAATACTATACCTATAATCAGTTTGGTCATAGAACTAGTGAATGTAGATTTGTACCTAAAAGGATAATACACTTTGTGAGTATAAATTCATTTGATCCTTTAAGAGATACAAATATAATATGCTACAACTGCAATAATTTTGGTCAATAGCTAAAAAATATGGAACAAACTTTGTAAGACCAAAAGTACAAAATAAAAATAAAGGAATGTCCCCCAGAGTGAACAAAGGTTCACAAGCCTCTATAAAAGATAAGGATATAAGACAAAAAAAGAGACCCAAGAAAATGTTGAAAGATAAAGATTAGAAGGTTGCATAATCAATTATTGCTTAAAATACACTCCATTCTGAAAGGCATAATTTATGGGTAATAAATAGTGGTTTCTCTACACATATGACTAGTGATAAGAGAAAGATCATCAAGATACGTAGTTGCATGGAATTATTTTTTATTTTGGGAGATAATATTGTAGTGAAAATCTATGGTAAAGGAACCATAAGCATAGATAGAAAATTTCCTACACATGATGTCCTTTATGTTGAAGGATTAAAACATAATCTGCTAAGTGTCAGTCAATTATGTGATAATGGATACAAAGTCACATTTAATGCATAAGGTTGTGAGATAAGGAAAGCTAAATCAGGGAGATTAGTTGCAAAAGGAAAAAGAATCGAAGGCAACATCTATAATATTAGTGAAGTGAATGGTAAAAGCTATCTGATAGGACATGTTGATAAGAATTGGTTATGACATAGAAGAATGCATCATGTTAACTTTGATAACTTGGTAAATGTAAGCTCAAAGAAGCTTTCTAGACACATGCTTAAGATAAAAACCCTCCAAATACCACTTGCAAGGAATTTTAGCAATGCAATTAAACAAGGGTTAGATTTTATACAAAAGAGTATGAAACCACAAAGTCTTTGTAGTTGGTGCATACTAATCTTTGTGGTCCCACAAAGACAAGATGATTGAAAGAATAAAGGTAGTTCATGTTTCTGATAGATGATTACTCAAGAATGACATGAGTAACCTTTTTGAAGGATAAGTATTAGACATTTAAAAGATACAAAATATTTAGGTCCATGGTTGAGAATGAGATTAGATGAAAAATAATATGCTTAAGATCTGATAAAGGTGGAGAATTCACTTCAAATGAGTTCATAGAGTATTGTGAGAAGCATGGGATTAAAAGGAAGTATTCTAAAAAGAGGATTCCATACCAAAATGGAGTTGTTAATAGAAAAAATAGAAAATTCAAAGAGATGGCTAGAACAATGCCAAATAAGGCCAAGTTACCTAATGTGTATTAGAGATAGGAAGTACATACAACAATATATAACTTGAATAGAGTTCAACTGAGGGTAAATAGTTATAAAACCCCCTATGAACTATGGTATGGTAGACCTACCTTTGTTAAATACTTCATATTGTTTGGTAGAAAATGCTACATCAGGAGAGAAGAAGATAACTTGGAAAGCTTTGACTCAAGATGTGATGAAGGAATATTTCTTAGATATTCCACTCAAAGTAAGGCCTACAAATGATACAATAAAATGCTACAAAGAATTATAGAGAGTATCAATGTCAAGGTTGATGGAGAAACATGGTAAACCTGACAAAGATATTTGTGAAGAAGAATCAGAGTCTAAAGAGGAAGTAAATGAAAAGACACTTGCAAGATATGTTCAAAAGGACCATCCTGTAGAACAGATTAATAGAAGTAAGGATGAAGGAGTTTAGACAAGGAGAAGAGTTACAAATAACAAAGAGCAAGTAAATTTTGGTCTATTATCTAAAATTGAGCCTAAGAGCTATGTTGAAGCCAACAAGGATGAGAATTGGCTAAAAGCCATGGAAGAAGAACAAAGCCAAATTGAAAAGAATAAAACTTGGTAATTAGTTCCAAGACCTCCAAATAAGAATGTAATAGGTACAAAGTGGATCTTTAGAAACAAGCTCAATGAGGATGGATCTATTATAAGGAATAAGGAAATATTGGTGTGCAAATGATATGCACTAGTTGAAGGTATAGATTTTGAAGAAACATTTTCTCCAGTTGCTAGATTGGAAGCCATAAGAATGTTTCTAGCATTCTTTGTTTATAAGAAATTCAATGTCTATCAAATGGATGTCAAGTTTTCTTTCTTAAATGGGAACCTAGAGGAGGAAGTCTACATAAAAAAACATAAAGGTTTTCAACTATCAGAATAAGAAGATTATGTTTGCAGACTAAAGAAAGCATTGTATGGTCTAAAATAGGCACCTAGAGCTTGGTGTTCAAGACTAGACTAGTACCTACAACAAAAAGGATTCAATAAAGGATGTGGAGACATCAATCTATACTTCAAATCACAATTTGAGCAAAACAAATGAATCCCCTGATATAAATTAGACCATGTATAGGTTAATGATAGGTAGCTTGTTATACCTAACTGCTCCTAAAGAGTCACATGTCAATGTAGTGAAAAGAATATTTAGCAATATCAAGAGTAAAATTGAATATGCCCTATGGTATCCTAAAGGCACTAGAAATTTCACTTTGAAAACATATATAGATGCTAATTAGGCAGGAAGTGTGGATGAAAAAAGAACCACTAGTGGTAGTGCGTTCTTCTTTGGAAACAAACTTGTTTCTTGGCTGAGCAAAAAGAAAGAGTCAGTTACTCAACTAAAGTAGATTATGTTGTAGTTTTGGCATGTTGCACTCAAGTATTATGGATGAAGCAAACACTTAGAGACATTAAGGTAGAGTTAAAATCACCTATCTCTATTCTTTGTGATAATTTAAGTGTTATTAACATATCAAAGAATCTAATGATGCATTATGAAACTAAGCAAATATCAATCAAGTATCCTTTCTTAAGAGAAATTTTTTCAAATCAACAGGTCACATGGGAATACGTACCAACCTAGGATCAAGTTGAAAACATATTCAAAAAACCTCTTCCCAAAGAGGAATTTGAGTATTTTAGATAGAAATTGGGAGTGGTTTCTCCTGCATCACATCACTAGAACTTAGTGATAGGGCATGAGTCCAAGGGGAGGATAATAGAAGCTTTATTCATCCTTGGAAGAAGAGAGAAAGGAATGTTAGGTACGAATTATTTTACAAATTTCTAATGACTTGATGGTTGTAGATTCTTGGAAAACTCCTTTTCTTATCAAAAGTAGAAGAATTATGTCCAAAAGGAGTCCCTTTGTCATGTCAAAGGGGGACAAATTTTTTCCAAATTTTCTATGTGTCCAAGTTGTGGTTTGTGGAAATGATGTGTAAATGTTCCAAATGCTTCATTTCCTAAGAGTGTAGTCAGGAGAATGATCAGAACAAGAGAATAATCAACTCATTTATTTTTCCATCAATGACAAAGGGGGAGATTGTTGGAAATATGATTGTCATTAATGTTAAAGGGCATCACATGGTATTCATGATGGTCATTAATGTTAGTGGTCACTAGCATAGAAATATTGTTTGTAGTTGCATAATGCAAGTTCTGAAAAGTTGTAAATTTTTCAAGCAACATTGCAAAAGTTACATAGATGTTTCCTAGTCTTGCAGAAAGAAGATGCAGACAGTTGTGGAGGAAACACATAGAAAATTTGATATGGGTTTTTTAGTACATCTCAGATGTATGTTCCACATGTCTAGGTGATAAGAGTTGAGCTTAGAAATGAGTTATTTCTCTCTAGTCTAGCTAGGGTTTTGCAAAAAACCCTAAGGGTTTTAGTCACGACACTATACAATCTTTTTATTACTGCGTTGACTGACAAAAGGTGATAATAGGTTGCTTAAGTTACAACTTAAGCCCTAAAAATTGTTGTGTTACTAGACCCTTTGTCATAATGATTACCAATTGATTGAAAGACAAGGACCTTAGTATTTCCTAAGTTCACAGGCTTAATATTTTCCCAAGAATGATAAACAATCAAGATCTTTTTAGGTAGATTAGAAAATTTATGCATGTTCACAAGGCTTTTGGTAGGCCCAATATTTTTTATTATGGGAACATGGAATCACACCACATGTCTAGTGGGACCAAGTTCAAAGTTCTCTACTTTGAAAATACCAACGGTTGTGATAAAAAGGGAGAAGATCAATGGTTGTCACAACATCACCTTTTTTGATCCACTCTGACAAGGTAAAATGTGTGATGGTGTGAAATTTCACCACGTTTTCCACATGATGTATGCATGATAAATGAATATTTCTACCATTTGATTAAAATTTTGATGGTTCTCAATGTTGTCTATGTGACAATGCAAGATACTTATGTGTGTCCTTGTTGATGACTACAAAGCAAAGGATAGACAATGTGATAAAGATCAATGATGCACATTAAAGGAGAATAATAGATAGTTATTATGGTAGTGCATTTTTGTCCCATTTTGAAAATGCCAAGTTTATGATGATTTGATATGGCTCCACATGTCCAACATGAAATTTGTGAGATAGATGGTATATTTACATTATTTCATGAAAATAATGGTGGGTCCCCATTTTGGCTTTGTAGGAACATAGTATGATGATGTGTGTCCATCATGACATAACTTAGGTTAAGTCCACCTAAAGTAGAATATTCAATTAAAGTTTAATTATAGATCTACGACACATATTGAAAGGATATTTGATCAAATGGTCATGTTTTAAAGATGAATTATATTGAAAAAAGACCATCAAATCATGGTGTGAAGTTGTAGATCTACAACCAGTATTTAAATATTTTATTCTCTCAATGGTTAGGTAGTGGAACTCTTAGTCAAGTGGTGGAGCTCGACACAAAGGACTAAATTGATTTATGCAACTACTCTAGTTGTATTTTTATTGGTGATTGAAATGTATGGACAACAACATTAAGGCATAGATGGCTGCAAAAATTTGATACTATATTAATCATGTAGGTAATGATCATTTAATGTGTATCAAATCTAGGGTTTCGAACATGTTGAAAAATAGAAAAAATTAGAGAATTATGGTAGTGGTGCATGGCTCAAGGATAAGAAGACTTGTCAGTTAAGAGAAAGTAGATGAGTCTATCAGAACAAAGACAATGAGCAAAGACCTAGATCGAATGTAAAAATATATCATCTAGGATACACATTCAGTGTAAAAAGAGGAGAGAAGTGAAAATGAGAAGAGAATAGAGAGAAGTGAAAAAGAGAAGGTAATAGAGGAGAGGGAAACAAGAAGAGAGGTATGTTGATAAGAGGTTAGAAGCCTAGAAAGGAAATGCTTTAGTAGCTTCAAAGAATAGAGGATGTTCTAAAAAACTATGAGTAGAGCAGAGAAGAAGAAGAAGAGAATGAAAAGTTGTAGAACAAGTCTGTAACATAGATTTGGATTCAGTTGAGTCATTTGTAATAAGGAATTATAGCTCCATAAATTTGATTGGTTGGTGCCATCACAAAGTTGAGTAGGTTCTCAATTGGGGGTAGGTGCTTCCTTAGAGCCGGTGCTCTTAAATCAAGGGATCAATGTCTCCTTAGGGTTGATTTCCTTAAACATTGTAACTAGTGAGGTTTTTATTGTGAGTCTAGATTAGGATAGTACATTAGGTAGCAGCTATTCTCATCATGGTTTTTCCCACATTGGGTTTTCCATGTATATTTGGTGTTATGTTTACTTGTGTGTGTGATCTCTATATGTCCTTCTAATTTGGATTAAAATTATTAAAGGATAAGTTTTAATTACTACACTAATTCATCCTCCCTCTCAGTAGATAGTTATGTTCCAACACCTCATCTATTAATTTGGGGAAAAAATAGATAGAAACAGGTGTGGGGCACCCTATATTAGATGACTATTATTCAAGATCTGATTTGAAACTCTTCTTCCTCCATATTTATACGATCTTCTCTTCTGGGATCACTGCCAAAACTTTGTTTGTTACTAAAAAAATCCAATTTCCTTGACTTGACAACTTGTATGGCTTGAATGCATCAATGGAAAGTTATTCTTCAATCTTCCTCCAATTTGCTTCATATCTAAAAACATATACACATGAAAGAGGGGGAAGGGTTGTGTTATATAGGGTCTTACCTAAGTCAAACCATGTTTTGGTATTTTTACCTCTACAATGGCTATGATGATGTAAAAATATAGCTCACCCTCAGTCTTGAGCAGAGACTAACTAATAAACAAGTGATAAATTAACAAATTTCATGCAAATGACCACTCATATCTATAATCCTTGTTCAATTGAAGTCATATACTCATCACCTTCAAGGAGGATATTTTTCTTGATTTAAAGTCATGTAAATGTTAGTACTCACAAAAAATGAACACAAAACATGCATAAACTTACATAAAACATGATGAATGGCTAACATGATGCTTGACTAAGATAAATATTGTTGTAATACTGATAATTTTTCTCTTGACTACTCTTGATTGATTTTATAATGCTCAATTTTCTGAAAAAAAGTGCTAGGATTAAAATCGTGAAAAAGTTTGTATTTATATGCAATTCTTCTAATTTCTCAAAAATCAAATGCCAATAGTTGAAAACTAATTTAAAATTTCAAATAATAAAATATCAACACTGACATATTTAAATTGGAGCCAAAAAGGGCTAGACAAGGGTGTTGGGCACCCTAGTACATATCCATCATTGTTAGGGCCTTAAACATTTGGGGTAAATATTAATGTCCTACTTTCATTTCCATTATTTTATTTTTTCAAGATATTAAAAAATGGGCAATGAAATGCATAATTAGGTCCAATCACGTTAGGGGTAGCTAAACCTAGTGTAAAATTGTTAAGGGTGACAATTTTTGATCTTACACATATGACCATATAAGATGATTTTTTTTATTTATACTATTAAGTATTTGTCCAAAGTAATGCAAAATAAATGCAAGTGCATTGTCGGTTAATCATGTCTAAAGCTACAAATTAATTAGGTGCACCATGCATAGCTATAAGGTATCTTGAATTGTATGAAGATTATTTGTAATATCACACAACACTAGTTATTAGATGGCTCGATAACCTCAATTTTTTGCTTAATTTTCTACTTTTGTTAAGGTTGGGGCCAGTTTAAATAGGAAGGTGTGAGGGGGACCACTAGTTTTTGGTTGGAGGAAAAGCACTTTGATAATGCTCTCCCTCTTGCAGTTAATTCTAAAAGCTTGGATTATCAAAGCAAAGCGATTGGATTTCACTTGATATTTTACTTTCATATATGTGAAATATGGAAATGTATTATTATTGAAAATATTTTAATAAATTAGAGACATGGTTCTCCATATCTAGATAAAATGTTAACTGTAATTGGAATTTAACTTTTATTGTACTATTAATCCTTATGATATTCACAAAGGAGAAGGAGATTCAATCTTGTATTTATAATTTGTAAAGACTTATATTTCCCAATTTATGGATAAAATTAATATTTTATTCTATGTTAAAGAAAAATAAATTAACTATGCAAGTTACATAATTAAAATAAAAATAAAAATTAGGGTTTGATTAAGGACTTGATGGGTTCATTACTTGCAGACTCAAGGTGATCTACAACATTGTAGGGAATAAGATATGTTTGTATGTAGATAAGAAAAACATCACATTTTATTACTTTGGGTGAATTCTCCACCTAGATAGGAACCAAAAACATGTTCAGCTTGGGAAATGAGAAAAATTCCCTAGTGAATTCAATGTCATTTTGGTGAATAGTTTTGTACCTGAAACAATTTATTTGAAGTGAAGAAATATATCACAATGAATGAGTTAACTCATCACAATATGGAAAATAATAATTTTATAAGGTTGTAATTGTTAATTTCTACTTCCTAGAATTTTTTATTATTTACTCTAATATTATGAAATGTTTGGACACCTATTTAAGAATATTTTGATGTTTGTGCATGGGTTGACACTTATATCATTGCAATACCCCATTTGAGTAGGTTATTGTAGAAAAGTAGCAGATTTATGTAAGTGAGAGACATTGTAAGATGTCGAGATTCTAAGTTCATGTTGTTGACTTTCTTGTTTAACTTAATAAAAAAAGTTGTTAAGATTTTGAGTTCATGTTTAGATATTGTATGCATTTTATTTACTAGGTTGACTACATAGAGGTGATGAACTATTATTTTCCCCCTACTATAATATTATTCCTTATAGTTTTTGTAAGTCATTTTTTTAATCTTTCTCATATAGGTATGTCCTCACATTGTTATTTTTATGTTCTTTTTTTTATTATCATCAATGTTTAGATGTAATTGTATAATTATCCCCTAGTTTAAGGATTGTTAACATAGTACTTTATTTTTTGGTAATTTATTTGAATAAATAATATAATTTATAATTATTGATCTAATTAGGAGTATATTAATCAATCTATGGACCATATTTTTATGAGTTGTTTTAAAGCATAAATATTTTATCCTTTATCACACTTTTTATTTCATTCCAATGTTATGCCTACTCCAAGGTCTAGTATAAGTGCATATTTAAGAGATTTTTCTTACCTAAAGTTGGCTGCTAAAGCTGGAGCGAAGTGCAAAGAAGGATGGCACATGATAGTGATAAGGATAAGGATGAGCCGAAGGAGAAGTTTTAAAAGATATAAGATATTTTTTTCATAATTTATCAATATATGGTAAATATATATTCATTCAAGAGTGTTGTAATGACCATTATTTATAAATTGTAAATTCAAGAGACCTCAAAAGAAGAATATTATCCAAATTCAAAATATGAACATGGAAAAACCCCAAATAGTGGAAAAATATTTTGTTCAAAGCTAAGGAAAAGATAAAGATTCAACCATTTGATGGAGAAATAAATGCAAGATTAGCGGGTCTCTTAAATGAAGGTATACTTCAACCTACAAAATTTAAATCCTTAATAGTGAATATTTTTCCCATTTGAAGCTATCTAGAAACACCTTCACATGATATGGGGCATATACAACTTTCTTACAAATAAAAAACTAGTATCAAAACTGGTTTCAACCCTTGAGAATGTGGAGTTGTCAAAAGAGAAACCTTTAGGAATATTTTTGGGTAAGAAGAAGAAGAGAAGAACTTGCAACTGCAGAGGCTAAAAGCAAATATCATATAGGGACATAGGTAGATGCATAAAAGTTGTCTCACACATTGGAAATACATTAGTAGCAAAAACTATGATAGACATCATGACTAGGCTAGATATAGTGGTGAGGGTACAACATAGAGGAGTACCTATGGAAGACATGAGTAATGCAAACACAATAGTTAGTGAAGAGAAGGAAGCAGAAGAGGTATGAGATGGTTTTGAGATGATATTTTTGAGTGCAATCGAAAAGATTGCTAGCAAGCCTCAAGTAGAACTACCCAATTATAGTGGTAGTTTAAATCCAAAAGAGTTGATCAACTAGATTATAGAGATGAAGAAGTATTTTGAGTTGGAGTCCATTAAAGACCCTAAAATGGTGAAGTTTATAGCTATCAGACTAAAGGACCACACATCTTTGTGGTTGGATCATGTGGAAGTAGAGAGACAAAAAAAGGGAAAAGAGAAGATTAAAACATGTGAAAGAATGGTGACAAAGTTGACGGACAAATTCTTTCGAGGAGACCACTATAATCACCATGTTCAAGAAGCTATAGAACCTCAAGTAGAAGGAGAAGACTATACAAGAGTACACAAAGGAATTTTATAAACTATACATTAGAGATGGTCATGTAGAAGATAATGCTAAGGTCTCCAGGAATGTTAATGCCTTACATTATTCTACCCAAGATGAGATTAGCATGATAAGGGTTACTAGTATAGAGGAGGCATATCATTAAAGGTTGAAAATATTTCTAGGAGGAAATTTAGCTCTAGGGGTAGACGAAAATCCTCAAGTTGAAGAGAAAAAACAAACTCTAGATGTGGTTACTAATATAAGAAAGGAGGACAAATTAATTCATAGACTAGTCACCATGGAGGTAAAAAAAGAGGTAGATTTCCTAGATGCAAAGGAAACATTGGACAAGGAAGAGAAAGAGGATTGAGTGGAGCATGTTTCAAATATAGAAAGGCTAGACACAAACCTTCTGAATGTCATTAGACACAACAAAAAATTATTAGAGGAAAGGAAACTAGAGTTCACATTGTATAGGATGAAGAGGAGAACATGGAAAGTGTGGCCTCACCTAAGTGTGGAGAAGAATCTGAGGATGGAGAATCTTTGATGTTGAGGAGAGTTCTGCTAAAACTAGAAAAGGTACAAGGATAACTAGAGGAGAGAATGAATCTATTTAGAATGAGATGTAAGTCTAGAGGAAAATATTGTAAGTTTGTTGTGTATATTGGTAGCACCAACATCTTGGTATAAGAAGAAATAGTCGAGAAGTTGGGTCTGAATAGATTTTAAAGAACCCAACACCATACAATTTTTCATGCTTATAGAGCAGACACTGTTTGTTGGGAAGTGAACAATGTCTTGTTAATTTTTATATTGAACATTATAAAGATAGGATAATGTATGATATTATGCCAATAGATGTGTGTTATATCTTGTTAGGTGAGCCTTAATAATATGATAGATAGGTCATCCATGATGGGAAAAAAAATTGTTATAAAATGAAAAAGGATGGAAGGGAATATGCATTGAATCCACTGAAGGATAAAGATGAGGAGGTTGAACAAACAAGTTTTTATAGTGAATGGAAGAAAATTCATTAAGGAAACCAAAGAGGAGAGTGTATGTTTTACTTTCCTAGCTAAGTCCACTGAAACTAGAACAAAAAATAGACAAGAAATTCTCATGGAAGTCTGAATTTTTTCAAGAATATGTAGATATTTTAATGAAGGATTTTCTATATGGTTTAGCTCCCGTAAAAAGTATTAGTCATTTTATGGATTTAATAGGTCAAGTGTAATTTTTCTAAACAAAGCACCATATAGAATGACGCCCATGGAGAATGAAGAGGTGATTAGATAATTGCAAGAGTTACTATACAAGGGATTGATTAGAGAAAGTGTCAATCCATGTATTATACCTATTGTACTAGCACCAAAGAAGGGTGGAGAGTGGAGAATGAGTACCAATTCAAGGGAAAAAAGATAATGATTAAGTATAGGTTTTCATTACCACAAATGGGGGTAAGTGCAAAAAGATGGCGAGCCAAAAAGGGGTCTTAAGTGCCACGTTTTTTTGAAATCAGGAAATTTTGACCTTCAATGACAAATTGAGGATAGTTACACTCAAAGTTTTAAGATGCAACAAAAACAATGTAAGAATTTCTCTAAGTCTACTTTCTAAACTACTATTTTTTTTAAATGATAGAGATTAAGGGGTTCAAAAAAGGGAGCCACAAAAATAGGTGTTGAAAACATAACATAGCGTCTGTTGTGGATCCCTCAAAATGTTAACTTTTTTTTGGCATTTTTAAAATCACTTCGGTGAGAAATTAGCTAACAACATGAAGTTTATACCTAATTTTTTTGATAATTTTTTAGTAAATATATAATTTTTACTAATTTTTGAAGTGGACACAACTAAAAAATAGAATTTTGGCCATGCTAACCCTATAAATTTTGAAAACTAATCAAAAATCATTTTTTTTAATATGTGTAGAATGGAGTCTAGTTTATAAAAATGTAATTTATTTCAAATTTAAATGAAAAATTAAAAATTAAAGTAAAAAATACGGAACATTGGTTTTCTAACAAAAACACACAAATAAAAGACATTAAAGTTGAACAACTTAACATTTGTAAAATGTGAAAAAAATTACATCCTTAAATAGCTAAGAGAGAGTCTGAGGTTACCCACATGTGCAATTGACTCAACCTTGAAACATGTGCAAACCTAATGGTTAGCACAAACAAAATTATGTGACATTTCTTAGAATCTGCAAAAACACGTCTTTGGATGTTAGCAAGGCACTTGTAGCCCTTTGGGTTGGAAATCCAAAGAAAATCCCACACCTAATACTTGGGGATTCCCAAAGAAAGAAATAGCATGAGTGCATTATAACATGCTCGCGTTATTTCATAGTTTTGAATTTTGCATTTATGCTTGAGTTGCATATGCTTGAGTTGCGTAAGTAAGACATAACGTGAGTGTTCTATAACATGCTCATGTTATAATGTACTCGCATTATGTCTTTCTTTATGTTAAATTCCAATATGTTAAATGTATGTATATATTTGTATTTATATGTATGCGTGTATGACATGTATGTATGTATGTATGTATGCATGTGTCATGTTATGTATGTATGTATGTATGGGAGAGATTTAATAGAGAGAGAGAGACTTGAGAGGGGAGGAGGGAGGAGAGACCTAAGAGAGAGAGGGAGAGAGAGAGGGAGTGGTAGAGACGGGGTTGGAGTGAGAGGGACTTATCTAGGTAGGGTGGAAGGGAGGGAGAAAGAGAGAGTTATCTAGTTAGGGTGGGAGGGAGAGACCTAAGAGAGGGAGAGGGGGTGTGAGGGAGAGACCTGAGAGAGAGGGAGAGAACTTGAACTATGCCAATTAGTAGCAAAATTGGTTTCAACCCTTGAGACTTTGGAGTTGTCAAAAGAGAAACCTTTAGGATATTTTTTTTAAGAGAAGAGCTTGTAACTGCAGAGGCTCAAAGTACATGGCATATAGAGACATAGGTAGATGCATAAAAGTTGTCTCACATGTTGGAAATGCAATAGTAGCAAAAACTATCATAGACATTATGACAAGGCTAGATATAGTGGTGAGGGTACAACACATAGGAGTACCTATGGAAGACATGAGTGATGCAAACACAATAGTTATTGAAGAGAAGGAAGTAGAAGAGTTATGAGATAGTTTTGAGATGATATTTTTGAGTGCAATGGAAAATATTGCTAGCAAGCCACAAGTAGAACTACCCAACTATAGTGGTAGGTTAAATCTAGAAGAGTTACTAAACTAGATTATAGAGATGAAGAAGTATTTTTAGGTGGAGTCCATTAAAGACCCTAAAATGGTGAATTTTATAGCTATCAGACTAAAGGGCCACACATATTTTTGGTGGGATCATGTGGAAGTAGAGAGATAAGAAAAACGGAAAAGATAAGATTAAAACATGCGAAAGAATGGTGAAAAAGTTCAAGGATGAATTCTTTTCAGTAGACAATTTTAATCACCATGTTCAAGAAGTTGTAGAATGTCAAGTAGAAGGAGAAGAGTGTACAAGAGTACACAAAGGAATTTTATAAGGTATGCATTAGAGATAGTCATGTAGAAGATAATGCTAAGAAGGTCTCTAGGAATGTTAATGGCTTACACTATTCTACCCAAGATGAGATTAGCATGATAAGAGTTACTAGTATAGAGGAGGCATATCATTAAAGGTTGAAGAAAATATTTATAGGAGGAAATTTAGCTCTAGGGGTATACAAAAATCATCAAGTGGAAGAGAAAAAACAAACTCTAGATGTGGTTACTAAGATAAGAAAGGAGGACAAAGTAATTTATAGACTAGTCACCACAGAGGTAAAGAAAGAGGTAAATTTCCTAGATGCAAAGGAAACGTTGGACAAGGAAGAGAAAGATGATTGAGTGGAGCATGTTTCAAACATGGAAATTATAGATACAAAGATTTTGAATGTCATTAGAAACAACAAAAAAATATCAAAGGAAAGGAAACTAGAGTTCATATTGTATAGGATGAAGAGGAGAGCATGGAAAGTGTGGCCTCACCTAAGTGTGGAGAAGAATCTGAGGATGGAGAATCTTTGATGTTGAGGAGAGTTCTGCTAAAACTAGAAAAGGTACAAGGAGAACTAGAGGAGATAATGAATCTAAATATTTAGAATGAGAAGTAAGTCTAGAGGAAAATATTGTAAGTTTGTTGTGTATATTGGTAGCACCGACATCTTGGTATAAGAAGAAATAGTATAGAAGTTGGGTCTGAAGAGATTAAAGAACCCAACACCATACAAGTTTTCATGCTTGCAGAGGGGAAACTGTTTGTTGGTAAGTGAACAATGTCTTGTTAATTTTCATATTGGAAATTATAAAGATAGGATAATGTATGATATTATGCCAATAGATGTGTGTTATATCTTGTTAGGTGAGACTTAATAATATGATAGATAGGTCATCCATGATGGGAAAAAAAATTGTTATAAAATGAAAAAGGATGGAAGGGAATATGCATCAAATCCATTTAAGGATAAAGATGAGGAGGTTGAGAAAAAAGTTTTTATAGTGAATGGAAGAAAATTCATTAAGGAAACCAAAGAGGAGAGTGTATGTTTTACTTTCCTAGCTAATTCCACTGAAACTAGAACAAAAGATAGACAGGAAATTCTCATGGAAGTCTATGAAATTTTTCAAGAATATGTAGATATTTTAATGAAGGATTTTCTAGATGGTTTAGCTCCTGTAAAAAGTATTAGTCATTTAATGGATTTAATAGGTCAGGTGTAATTTTTCTAAAAAAATCACCATATAGAATGACGCCCATGGAGAATGAAGAGGTGATTAGATAATTGCAAGAGTTACTATACAAGGGATTCATTGGAGAAAGTGTTAATCCACGTATTATACCTATTATACTAGCACCAATTCAAGGGAAAAAAGATAATGATTAAGATAGGTTTTCATTACCACAAATGGGGGTAAGTGCAAAAAGATGGTAGGCCAAAAAGGGGTCTTAAGCGGCCACTTTTTTTTTTAAATCAGGAAATTTTGACCTTCAATGGCAAGTTGAGGATAGTTACACTCAAAATTTTAAGATGCAACAAAAACAATGTAAGAATTTCTAAGTCTACTTTCTAAACTACTATATTTTTTAAAATGATAGAGATTAAGGGGTTCAAAAAAGAGAGCCACAAAAATAGCTGTTGAAAACATAACATAGCATCTATTGTGGATCCCTCAAAATGTCAACTTTTTTTTGGCATTTTAAAAATCACTTCGGTGAGAAATTAGTTAACAACATGAAGTTTATGCCTAATTTTTTTCATAATTTTTTAAGAAATATATAATATTTTACTAATTTTTGAAATGGACACAACTAAAAAATAGAATTTTGGCCATGCTAACCCTATAGCTTTTGAAAACTAATCAAAAATAATATTTTTAATATGTGTAGAATGGAGTTTAGTTTATAAAAAAGTAATTTATTTCAAATTTTAATGAAAAATTAAAAAGTAAATTAAAAAATATGGAACATTGGTTTTCTGACAAAAACAAACACACAAATAAAATTATACATTAAAGTTGAACAGCTTAACATTTGCAAAATGTGAAAAAAATTACATCTTTAAATAGCTAAGAGAGAGTCCGAGGTTACCCAAATGTGTGATTGACTTAACCTTGAAATATGTGCAAACCTAATGGTTAGTGCAAACAAAATTATGTGACATTTCTTAGAATCTGTAGAAACATGTCATTGGATGTTGGGAAAGCATTTGAAGCCTTTGGGTTGGAAATCTAAAGAAAATCCCACACCTAATACTTGGGGATTCCAAAAGCAAGAAATAACGTGAGTGTGTTATAACGTGCTCACGTTATTTCATAGTTTTGATTTTTTTTGCAATTGTGCTTGGGTTGCCGAAGCAAGACATAACACAAGCGTGTTATAACATGCTCACGTTATAATGTGCTCACATTATGTCTTGCTTTATGTTAAATTCCAATTTTTTAAATGTATGTATATATATTTGTATGTATATGTATGCTTGTATGACATGTATGTATGTATACATTCTTGTATGAATGTATGTACGCATGTATGTATGTATGTATGTATGTATGTATGTATGTATGTATGTATGTATGTATGCATGTATGTATGTATGTAAGATTGTATCTATGTATGTATGTATGCTTGTATGTATGTAAGTATGTATGTATGCCTACATGTATGTATGTCTGCTTATATGTATGTATGTATGTATGTATGTATGTATGTATGCATGCATTTAGATGGAGGGAGAATTTTAAGAGAGAGAGAGAGAGAGACTTGAGAGAGGGAGAGGGGATGGGAGGGAGAGACCTAAGAGATAGAGGGAGAGAGAGAGGGAGTGGGAGAGATGGGGTTGGAGTGAGAGGGACTTATCTAGGTAGGGTGGGAGGGAGGGAGAAAGAGAGAGTTCTCTAGTTAGGGTGGGAGGGAGAGAGACCTAAAGAAGGGGAGGAGAGGGAGGTGGGAGGAGGAAGAGTAGCCTAGAGAGAGAGAGAGTGGGGAAAAGAGATAAGAGAGTGAGAAGAGATATAGACCTATGAGAGGGAGAGGGGGTGGGAGGGAGAGACCTAAGAGAGAGGGAGAGAAGTTGAATTACACCAATTACTAGCAAAATTGGTTTCAACCCTTGAGACTTTGGAGTTGTCAAAAGAGAAATCTTTAGGATTTTTTTGTGAGAATCCTTGAAGAGAAGAACTTGTAACTATAGGGGCTCAAAGTACATGGCATATAGGGACATTGGTAGATGCATAGAAGTTATCTCACATGTTGGAAATGCAATAGTAGAAAAAACTACCATAGAAAACATGATGAGGCTAGATAAAGTGGTGAGGGTACAACATAGAGGAGTACCTATGGAAGACATGAGTGATGGAAACACAATAGTTAGTGAAGAAAAGGAAGTAGAAGAGGTATGAGATAGTTTTGAGATGATATTTTTGAGTGCAATGGAAAATATTGCTAGCAAGCCTCAAGTAGAACTACCCAATTATAGTGGTAGTTTAAATCTAGAAGAGTTACTAAACTAGATGATAGAGATGGATAAAATTTTGAGGTGGAGTCCATTAAAGACCCTAAAATGGTAAATTTTACAGCTATCAAACTAAACAACCACACATCTTTGTGATGGGATCATGTGGAAGTAGAGAGATAAACAACATGAAAAGATAAGAATAAAAAATGCGAAAGAATGGTGAAAAAGTTGAAGGACAAATTATTTCTAGTACACCTTTATAATCACATTGTTCAAGAAGTTGTAGAACGCCAAGTAGAAGGACAAGAGTGTACAAGAGTACACAAAGGAATTTTATTAGATATGCATTAGAGATGGTCATGTAGAAGATAATGCTAAGAAGGTCTCCAGGAATGTTAATGGCTTACAATATTCTACCCAAGATGAGATTAGCATGATAAGAGTTGCTAGTATAGAGGAGGCATATCATTAAAGGTTGAAGAAAATATTTATAGGAGGAAATTTAGCTCTAGGGGTAGACGAAAATCCTCAAGTGGAAGAGGAAAAAAAAACTCTAGATGTGGTTACTAAGATAAGAAAGGATGACAAAGTAATTCATAGACTAGTCACTAAGGAGGTAAAGAAAGAGGTAAATTTCCTAGATGCAAAGGAAACATTGGACAAGGAAGGGGAAGAGGATTCAGTGGAGCATGTTTCAAATATGGAGAGGCTAGACATAAATCTTTTGAATGTCGTTAGACACAACAACAAAAAAATCCAAGGAAAGGAAACTAGAGTTCATATTGTATAGGATGAAGAGGAGAGCATGCCAAGTGTGGCCTCACCTAAGTGTGGAGAAGAATCTGAGGATGGATAATCTTTGATGTTGAGGAGAGTTCTACTAAAACTACAAAAGGTACAAGGAGAGCTAGAGGAGAGAATGAATATATTTAGAATGATATGTAAGTCTAGAGGAAAATATTGTAAGTTTGTTGTGTATATTGGTAGCACTGACATCTTGGTATAAGAAGAAATAGTCAAGAAGTTGGGGCTAAAGAGATTAAAGCGCCCAACACCATATAAGTTTTCATGCTTGTAGAGGGGACACTGATTGCTGGTAAGTGAACAATGTCTTGTTAATTTTCATATCAAAAATTATAAAGATAGGATAATGTATGATTTTATGCAAATAGATGTGTGTCATATCCTTTTAGGTGAGCATTGACAATATGATAGATAGGCCATCCATGATGGGAAAACGTTCTTTTATAAAACAAAAAAGGACAAAGCACCATATAGAATGACACCCATGGAGAAAGAAAGAGGTTATTAGATAATTGCAAGAGTTACTATACAAGGGATTGATTAGAGAAAGTGTCAATCCATGTATTATACCTATTTTACTAGCACCAAAGAAGGGTGGACAGTGGAGAATGAGCACCAATTCAAGGGAAAAAAGAGATAGTGATTAATTATAGGTTTTCATTACCACAAATGGGGGTAAGCGTAAAAAGATGGGGGGCCAAAAAGGGGTCTTAAGTGGCCACTATTTTTTTGAAATCAGGAAATTTTAACCTTCGATAACAAATTGAGGATAGTTTCTCTCAAAATTTTAAGATGCAACAAAAACAATGTAAGAATTTCTCCGAGTCTACTTTCTAAACTACTAATTTTTTTAAAATGATAGAGATTAAGGGGTTCAAAAAAGGAAGCCACAAAAATAGGTGCTAAAAGCATAACATAGCGTCTATTGTGGCTCCCTCAAAAGGTTAATTTTTTTTTGGCATTTTTAAAATCACTTCAGTGAGAAATTAGCTAACATGTAGTTTATGCCTAATTTTTTTGATAATTTTCTAATGAATATATAATTTTTTACTAATTTTTGAAGTGGACACAACTAAAAAATAGAATTTTGGCCATGCTAACCCTATAACTTTTGAAAACTAATCAAAAATAATTTTTTTTAATATGTGTAGAATGGAGTCTAGTTTATAAAAATGTAATTTATTTCAAATTTAAATGAAAAATTAAAAATTAAAGTAAAAAAAATGGAACATTGGTTTTCTAATAAAAACAAACACACAAATAAAAGACATTAAAGTTGAACAACTTAACATTTGCAAAATGTGAAAAAAATTACATCGTTAAATAGCTAAGAGAGAGTTTGAGGTTACCCACATGTGCAATTGACTCAACCTTGAAACATGTGCAAACCTAATGGTTAGCACAAACGAAATTATGTGACATTTCTTTGAATCTACGAAAGCATCGCCTTAGATGTTGGGAAGGCAATCGGCCTTTGGTTGAAATCCAAAGAAAATCCCACACCTATGGGCTTGGGGATTCCCAAAGCAAGAAATAACGCAAGCACATTATAACACACTCGAGTTATTTGATATTTTTGACATTTTCTTTGCATTTGTGCTTGATTTTCCTAAGCAAGACATAACGTGAGTGCATTATAATGTGCTCGTGTTATGTATTGCTTTATGTTAAATTCCATTCTATTAAATGTTTGTTGATATATTTGTATGTATGTATGTAATGCCCAGGCGGATCACTGCATGCACTGCATGCATTGCATGCATGTACGCACGCACAATGGTAATGCAATATCAGGCTGCAGGCATGGCCACGTAATGCCTCAGGCACAACACACACACCAGACAATGTATTGCCTGCACACAGCATTTAGGACGAAGGGGGATCTTAAGAGAAAGAGAGAGGGGGTGGGGAGGGGAGAGAATCCATGGGGGGAGGGAGAGGAGTGGAGTGGAGTGGAGAGGGAGTGGAGGGGGTCTTGAGTGAGAGATCTTATTTTAGGTGGAGTTCTAGGTGGAAGGAGGACAAGGAGGTATATATATATATATATATATATATATATATAGAGAGAGAGAGAAAGAGAGAGAGAGAGAAAAGAGAGAGAGAGAGAGAAAGAGAGAGAGAGAGAGAGAGAGAGAGAGAGGGAGAGAGAGACAAGAGAGGGAGATGGGGTGGGAGAGACCAGAGAGAGTGGAGGGACTTAATGGTGGAGAGAGAGAGAGAGAGAGGGTGGTGGAGGGGTGGAGAGAGAGAGTGGTGGAGTGGAGACCCGAGATGGAGAAGGTGGAGAGAGAGGGAGAGGGGTTGGAAATGAGAGGGAATTTATTGAGTTAGTGGAGAGGGGTGGAGTGAGAGGACTCTATTTAGGTAGGGGTGGGGTGGATAGAAGGAGGAGTGGAGGAGAGGGAGTGGGAGAGGATGAGGGGAATGAGAGAGAACAGAGAGGGAGGTGGAAGGAGAGACCCAAGAGAGGGAGAGGGGTGGAGTGGAAAGACATGGAGGGTGGATGAGAGAGAGAGAGAGAGAGAGAGAGAGAGAGAGAGAGAGAGATGGGGTGGGGGAAGGGAGGGAGAGGGAGTGGAGAGGGAGTGGAGAGAGACTTGAGGGAGATGGAGATGGAGAGGAGGGAGGGGAGAGAGAGGGGATGGACCTTCCCAAAACCATAAATCCTAAAGCCTAAAGCTTAAACCCTAAAGCCTAAATCCTAAACTATAAAGCCTAAACCCTAAAGCCTAAACCTTGAAACATAAAGCCTAAAAACTAAGCCCTAAAGCCTAAAGCCTAAAGCCTAAGCCCTAAATGCTAAACCCTAAACCCTAAAAATTTAACCCTAAACCTTGACAAATTCAAAATTTTCAAAACATAAGTGTGCTTTGGAAAAGTTGAAATATGGACATTGTAAGTGCAAGCAAAAATGCACTAGTGTTATAACGTGAGCACATTATAACGGGGGCATGTTTTGTCTCTTTCTGAAAATGATAAAAAAGACATTAACACTCGTGACTTGGCCCACATGTTTTGTTATTCTCCTTCTGCACATGATATGACAAAATCATGCTTTTTGAGACTATTGGAGAAAGCACGTACAAGAATTTACACATTCATCCACCACCTTTTTTCTGTTTTGTAACTTAGAAGGGAAATAATAGAGTTTTTATAGAAAATTTGATTATATGAACTAAAATTTTGATACATTTGTAGTGCTATAATGTTCATTACATGATTTAATTGTTATAATTAATATCATACATTTTATAATTTTATAATTTTTTAGTAATTCTTGGAGAGATATAGAATTAAATGTTGAAAAGGAAGCAAGTTTGTGAAAATCTCCAACTGTTGAGTAGTTTGATGCAAGAAGAAAAAATACTACATTGAATTGGGTAGTTTATTCAATTGAATCTCCAATTTTAAGGCCTATCAAGTCTAAATATATGTGTGGTCTTTATAACTTCTTATAGTACATGCTTAATACAATGCTTTGATTTTTTTTTTATGGTAAAATTCATATTCATTGTTCATCATTGTTTTTTTTAAATTTTTGACATCTAGGAGCATTCAAGGGGGTTTCAAGTTGAAAAATGTCAATATAACCTTATCCCCTCTTGGAACATTTAACCTATAAAATTCTTCACTCTTTGTAGTGGTTTGGCTGCTCTTATAGTATCATGCAGCTCTTAGGAAACCAAACAAATAATGGTTTACATTTCTGCAACATCCTACCTTCTTTAACCTTAATCTCTTCCTCTACAATGTCCTCCACTAAACTCATTATAGTAGGAACTATCAACCAATCTCTCACATCTATCAGCCTCTTTCCTATCTTCAACATATCATTTGCTTTGGCATTCCAAATACATTGACTACTCAATATGGCTCTGCATCCTCTTGTTAATTTATCTTGTCCTTTGGAATACTTTCCTTTGATGACTCCTTTCATGGTACCAACTCTCTAGGTGCTACTATTTTTATATTTGTGGTGCTACCATCCATTCTAGTAATGTTGCATGTATTTGTGATCAATACAAACCACTCCTCTTTAATGCAAAACTTTACACCATTGTAAAATTATACCTCACTTCCTAACAATGGTATTAACCCTCCTATCATACACTACTTTATCAAACTACCATGCACTTCTTAATGAAACATGTCCATTGCTAAGATATAGCATAACGCTTCATCATGACATGCTTTGATCTTGAAATTTATCTAGCACTATTCTTGTACCAAAATTAAATCCACTTACTATAATAAACCAAGGCATAATGGATTTGGATGTCTCAACATCCTTAGTCCTAGATTGTCAACCATTTCCATAAACATTAGATTTTTTTTTCTACCACTATCTACCATCATATCACAACTTTTACCTCTTTCCTTGCATCAAGTTCTAAAAAAAAATTTCCCATTTGTTAGTTCACCTCTCCTATTACACAAATTAGAGTTGATGAAGGTGAGATCGGAGGGCCTTGTCAGGCTATCACAATCTCACAACCAATTCACAATGCACAACAAGATCAACACAAGTTTACACACAGAAATTGCGCAAAAAGCTTTCTTTATTACTGAGAAGACATTGGATCATTACAAGCCATTGGTGGCTGATTACAAAATGTTTGCTAACATGCATATCAAAATCTCAGCTACAATCCTTCTTCTCACATGCTTTGGCCTACACTCTCTGGCCTACTTACTCTGGCACACAGTTCTGGTACCCTAATTTGGCACCTTATTTTGGCACACTACTCGACACCTTTCTTCCTTCAGGCTTCTCTGCCATTGCCTCCCCTTGTTCTTCCCAGCATAGACTATCCTTTTATATCATTACCTTCCTACATGTTGTCCTTGGTGCTCATTTATCCTCATGTCATAGTATCACAATGTCATTACCTCGTTATGCATAGCTTGATCAAGTCATCCAATAGTTGCTTAGATCTTCTTGACAGTTACATGGTTATTTGTATCATCAATTCTCATTTGTCTGTGCTAGGTAATCATCTCCATCCAACGATTCATATTATCCTTGTTACCATTCATAATTCACAACAAGGATGTGAATTACCAATCATCCCATCATTACTTGCCAACTGTCCACATTTTCCAACCCACTGATCACTCCATCGGAATATCACTAAGCCTTCGGGAGATCTCCCTTTGAAACCCCCATGTCACACTAATAAAGCTCTAATCGGAATGTCTAATAGACATTTCCTAATCTCTCACCAACTACACATTGTCTCATTGATTTGTACCATCATCAAATAATCATCTAACTGGGAGTTGATTTTCTAACAAGTATCATAAGTGTTCACCACGTGTCATTCTATCATTCGCCTTCCATATGCTTTGTTATTCTTACCCTATCGGGACCCACAACCAGCATCACACACTCCTATTGCTTCATTGGAGAGACTTTCTCCAAAGTCCTAGTGACACTACCCTGTCTTGCCTATGCATCTCCATTGCGTCATGCCCGCCATCAGAATGTCAAACAGACATTCACAAATGTCTTATCAATAGACCCATGTCTCATTGATGAAGATCCTTGTCCACCTCATCACCATGTCACACATCATAATCCACAACAAGGATGTGGATTACCCAATATCTACATGCCATTTGTCAGCTTTGTCAACACTATCACCCATGTCATCATGACTGGGTCCCACTCGGTAGGCTACCCCCTTATCGCCATGTTAGAGAGACATTCCTCAATGTCCTGGCAATACTCCATTGTCTCACCGACAATGCTTTGCTACACATTATTGTCCTGTCGAGGAGAGTTCTCCTAGACTCCTATTGATCCATCCATGTCTTTCCGATAAGAAGATTATTGACCTGTCGAAGTGACTTCCTCCAACATCAAATCGAAACACTTCGGTCATGTGGATATTGTTCTGTTGCTTGGAAAAAGACTAATGTCTTGCCGAACCTCATATGTCACATCAACATCACTACCACCACTCCGTCGCTAAGACCTACCTTGTCGAAGATACATCCACAAAAATATTTCCAACAAGAATGACTCTTATCGACATGTCTTCACCCCACACTATCAGGATGTCGAAGAGACTTTTAAAAATTTCTCACTGACTAGCCTGTCTCACACCAATGTAATTCCACTTACTGTCAACATCATCGGGAAAAGGGGATGGAGCACGATGCTCCTTCATCAGACTCCCCAGGTGAATAAAAAATCATGTGCTCCTGCACATGGAGTCCATAATGTTATCTTACAATTCCACCTTCTTCTTCCTTTCTTTCTAATTTCTTGATTCTACACTTCCGTACTTGCATTATTGCCTTTGAAGCTTCTCAAGCTATTTTAATCTACTTCTTTCCTTTTGTGCATACTTCCTCCATCGATTCTCTTTATCAAGTCTCCACCAAGCTGACTCATCTTCATGGTCTCCCATTGGAATAAAAAAAACTACTTCCTGAATTTTTACTGCTGCAACTTGAACCATCAAGCCATTTACATCTGCATTATTTACTTGCCCCTCTGCTACAAGTTCCTATATCAGATCTACACTTTACCATCTTTCTGTCTTTTTATTGCAATCCCACTTAAAGCTTTGACATCTTTGTTCTCCATTGCATCTTGCATTTCCTCATCTTCACGAGCCACAATCTTGTGCTCTACTGCTACAATCACATCTTCCAAGTTTGTTCTTCATAAACTATTGCAACTTTCAGGTTTCTCTCTTTTTCCATGCCCCCAACAAGACATAAATCCATTGAAAACTTCTCTCTTGCTTTTCCTTTCTTATCCTCTTGTGTGAGGATTTATTCTTCGATGCCACATACTTGACATCTTGTTGCAATCTCTATATTCCCTACAAACACAACACTACAAAAAGGATTGTGAAAATCAGGAGCCTCGAAAGACTCTTTATCACCATCTTCTCCCGTTGCAACAAATTTCTTCTGCTTCACCAACTTTTCACTTTCAACATCCAAATAAATTTTGATTCTCCTCATCTCTGCTTTCCATAGCCTTTCATCTTTATCTTCCTCAATTCCATCATCAAACTTGAGACCATTTGTTTTCACTATTTTAGCTTGTGAACTCCCTTCTTCCATTTCACAAAAATTACTCCCCTCACTTTCCATCTCTACCTCCTTTAGCTCCGCATCTTCTCCCCTTGCATGGGATGCCCCCACATTTCCTTCCTCCCATGCCCCTTCCATCAGAGGGTTGAAAATATTTTCATTTTTAGCTGTCAACAATTCTTTGATTCTCTCCATTTCTTCTATCAACAAAGTGACATCCTCGCCTTCACCAATCTGCTCATCAAATTTAGGATTCTTTAGATCCATCACCACATATTTGTGTCCTACAACATCACAATCCTTTGCTACAACATGCTTCACCATTCATAATTTATCTCACATTGTTGGATGATCGTCCCTTCTCTGTTGCTCTCTTCATAGGCTCTTTTTCCTATCTCAAATCATCTTCATGCTTAGGTACCTTGTCATGTACCCTTACTACAACCGATTTCCTTTGCCAAAATGGTACTATGTACCCATGATCCACTAATTTACTTTTATCCTTTCTATCCTATAGGTTTCCATTCCTATTTTTACTTGCATAATCAAAATAAAAAATTGTACTCATATTCACCTTCCCTTTGTCTTGCTAGCTTGTCACCTTCTTCCCTTTATAGGCTTTCTCCTTTTCTCTAATAATCCTTTTTTCATCTTTAGGTACCTTGCAATGTACCTTTGCTACATCTTGTTTCCTTCTCATAGTAAAAACATTAGGAGGAGGATAAACATTACCCACAACTCTCGTTTTCTTTTGTTTCCATCCTCTAACCTCGTCCTCCAATTCTTTTAGTTGTTTCCTCAACTCTACCAATTCTCTTTCCCAAAATATTTTCTTGATTTCTTCTAATTTGGGATTTCTTAGAATCCATCTAATGGAAATGCCCATTCTCTTTTCCATTTTCCAATCCTCTCAAAGTTGTAATCCACACAAATATTCAACCCTCAGGTCACACAAATCTAAACTGCTTCCTATTTGATGATCTTCTTACAAATCTTCAACACCTTTAGATGTTATCCACACACTCTCAATGCTCTAATAAACCTTCAAACCCTTAGGTTTGCATATATGAATTGCCTCACATTAGGCAATCTATTCACAATTGCAAGAAATATATCCCACTCGCACAACCATCCTCTACCCAACAAAGACTCTGGAAGATGCTTCCTATACCCACCTTCTCTTAATGGAGGAAATCTACACCTACCGAGATTTATCCTTCCTAGAGGATAGCAGCTACAAAACCTCTTTCATGCCTACAACAAACATTCTTTCCAAAACTCTTTCTCTTGATGCATACTCTACACTCTCAAGATCTTCTGGCCTTTTCTTGATCCACACTCACAGGTCCTGTTGTAACTACCTCACATTTGATGCTTTGTTACAAAATTAGGACAACTATCTATGATACCACTAATGAAGGAAATATTGGAGGGCCTTGTCAGGCTATCACAATCTCGCAACCAATTCACAACATACAACAAGATCAACACAAGTTTACACAGAAACTACGCAATAAAGCTTTCTTTATTACTGAGAAGAAATTACATCATTACAAGCTATCAATGGCTGATTAAAAAAATGTCTGCTAACATGCAGATCAAAACCTTAGCTACAATCATTCTTCTCACATGCTCTAGCCTACACTCTCTAGCCTACTTGCTCATGCACATAGTTCCGGAACCCTACTTTGGTACCCTTATTCTGGCACCCTACTCGACACCTTTCTTCCTTCTGGGTTCTCTGCCACTACCTCCCCTTGCTCTTCCCAGCATCGGCTATCATTTTATATCATTACCTTCTTGCATGTTGGCCTTGGCATTCATTTCTCCTCATGTTGTAGTATCACAATGTCATTACCTCATTATTCGTAGCTTCATCAAGTCATCCAATAGTCTCTCAGATCTTCTTGATAGTTACATGGTTATCTATATCGTCAATTCTCATATGTCTATGCCAAGTAATCATATCCACCCAATGGTTCATATTATCCTTGTTACCATTCATAATTCGCAATAAGGATCATGCAAATTATCGACCATCCCTTCGTTACTTGCCAACTATCCACATTTTCCAACCCACTGATAACTCCATCGAAATATCGCTAAGCCTTTGGGAGATCTCCCTTTGAAACCCCCATGTCACACCGATAAATCTCTAATCGAAATATCGAACAAAAATTTCCCAATCTGTCCCCGACTACACATTGTCTCATCAATCTACACCATCATCAAATAATCATCTGACCGGGAGTTGATGTTGTAACAAGGATCATAAGCGTTCACCACATGCCATTTTGTCATTCACCTTACATATGCTTCGTCATTCTTACCCTTCTGAGACCCATAGTCAACATCAAACACTCCTCTCACTTTGTCAGAGAGACTTTCTCCAAAGTCCTAGCGACAATACCCTATCATGCCAATACATCTCTATTGCGTCCTACCCGCCATCAGAATGTCGAAGAGACATTCATGAATGTATTATCAATAAACCCATGTCTCGCCAATGAAGATCCTTTTCCACCTCATCACCATGTCATGCATTGTAATCCACAACAAGAATGTGGATTACCCAATCTCTCCACACCATGTGTTGGCTTCGTCACCCACATCATCATGACTAGGTCCCACTCGATAGGCTACCCCCTTATCGCCATGTCGAAGAGACATTCCTTAATGTCCCAACGATACTCCATTGTCTCACCGACAATGCTTCCCTACACATTATTGCCTTGTTGAGGAGAGTTCTTCTAGACTCCTGCCGATCCATCCATGTCTTGCCAATAAGAAGATTATTGGCCCGTCGAAGGGAATTCCTCCAGCATCACACTGAAACACTTCAGTAACACCAATATCGCTCTGTCACTGGGACAAAGACTAATGTTCTGCCAAACCCCATATGTCACATTGACATCGCTACCACCACTTCGTGACTAAGACCCGCCTTGTCGAAGAGGCATCCACAAAATGCCTACCGACAAGCATGACTCTCACTGACATGTCTTCACCCCACACCATCGGGAAGTCGAAGAGACTTTTACAAATCTCTCACCAACTAGCCCCTCTCACACCGATGTAATTCCACTTACTATCAACATCATCGAGCAAAGGGGATGGATCGTGATGCTCCTGCATCAAGAGCACTTTGTGAAACTAAAAAATCCCCTTACTCATGATGTCCTAACCTACTTATTGGTTTGTAATACTGCTCCAAGTACTCTTTCATAGTAACCTCTCCTACCATAAATTGTTTACACTTTTATTGCTGCAAAATTGTTGTCAAACCCTCTATGGATGGGAAGGATCATCCCAAAATAGAAAAATTCACTTATATAGATGAAAAATAATCGAAATGAAAATGTTGGTTAAGGTTTGATATGAAATATGCAGCCAACTTAAGACCCTTTGATATGATAGGATTGGAAATACATGATTTTCTATGTGTTGGAGCAGCTTAAATTGACTGATATGCACATTTTCAGACCTATAATATTCAAGTTTTGTTTGGAAACAATGAATAAATAGCTGCTATATGTTGTAGGAATCTCATATGGTGAATATCTAGCAATTTTGGTGGCTATAGATGAAAGGATTGATGACATTAACTATGTGTACAATTGATTATAAGGATTTTATGTTGAAATTATCCAATACCATGCATGCTTTTATTGTCCTTATGGTGTTTCCAAGTGCACTTATGCTTTTTTTGTTACCATATGGTGGAACTAATATATTGTTTGTATCATCATACCCTATGATATAGATAAAATTCTTCGTCATGTTTAGGAAATGATCAAGGATTAGACCAACACAGGAAGAGAAAGAAGCTAATAATGCAAAAAAAAACATGAGGGAACTTCATGAGAAAAGGAGATTAGAATTGATAGAAGAAGAGGAATGTCAACCATCAATGAGAGATATGGAATTGGTGACACAAAGGGAGCAGATGCAAAACCTTCATGCTATGAGAAAATTGAATACCGTTGTTGGAGACATGTGCTCTACTACAAGTCAAGGTGGAGGGACACCATCTACTACATCTTGAGTTGAAAGTAAATCATCACTGACATGTGAAGAAGGAGGTACACCATCTTCCCATCTCAAGTTCAGGGTATGTTGACCATCTATTCCATCTCTGATCGAAGGTACGCCATCTATCCCATCTAGTGTAAATATTGAAGAAATTCCATTGAGTGTTGAGATGAATTTACCTTTGAGAAAACCACCTAGAATTTTTCATAGAAAGCCAAAGTATTTGATTAATATTGATGAGAATATTTTGTAGCCAATGAAAGGTAAAATTCCACAATACACTTGTAGAAGATATGCTCATAAGATTTGGAGAGTGTTCTTTGAAAAGTTAAATGAGACTGCAAGATGTCAACTATTTGTTAAAATGATGCGAAGTATAAAGTATAGGTCCATCATGAAGATTCCTTGTACTTAATTCTGAACCACCACACTCATACTGACTGTATACCTGACATGGTATAATAAATACACCAACTATTTGATGGAAATCATGTCACAATGAAACTTAATGTATGTTACTTGATATAAAATATGATTAATTAGATGTAGTCTACACATTGATAAACAACATGCTTCTGGAACCTTGAGTCAAATGATAATTCTAGTACTCCTACAATCTCTTTCATCTTTGACAACCCTGACACCCTTTGATAACAATTTTCAACAACCTTTGACAATCCTTTGATATCAATGTCAACCTATGTTCAACATTCTTAATGTTATTTATTTGTAAATATTTCATGGAGGAGAGACAATTTTGTGAGGAGGCACACTCAAGTTTGCATGATATACAAGGATGGGTAGACTAGTTACCTAAGAGGAAGGTGGAAGAAATGGATAGAGTGGTTGACTCCAAGATAGTTAAGAAGACTAGAGGGAAGAAATATGTGGAGTACCTAGTCCATTGGAAGAACAAGACTACTGATGGATCCTCTTGTTTGACAATTGTAGAATTGACTAAGTATGGGATTTTGATCCTAGACTTGCTAAAATGTTCCTGAATCCTCGACTCATGAAAAATTTCACTTACTTGACTTGTATGATATAGGAGCGTCCGGATTCATTGACAATCCTACATCAACACAAAAAAAAATCAGTTTTATGTTTGTTATTTTCTTTATTTTTTCTTACAAGAATAGATCTTCCAAGATTTATGAAATTTGACATAATAACAAAGTTTTACACTTTTGATGGTTTTCTCAGCTTCATGAACTAGCCGATTTTTGAAAGAAGTTTATTTCCAAATAGTTCATGCCGAAACATATGGCCAAGAGCTTTTTGTTTCATTTCGACCAAGTCCTTAGTTTGTGAACTCCTTAATTTGCTGAAATTGAAGTTCACCAAAGTATCTATTTGATGAATGAAGAAGAAGTAGTGAAGTGCCTTAATTTTTTAGTTTGCCTTTTTGGCTTCATGAACTCTTAAGTTTGTGGAACGATGAGTTTGCTGACCGATAAGTTCGCCAAAGAAGGAAGTGAAGAAAGAAGCAAAGGAGGAAGTAATTTGTGATTTTGAGAAGTCGCCAAATTGCTAAAGAAAAATCCAATTCGTGAGTTTGTGTGTTCACTTACTCACCAAAATATCGAAATAAGTTCACAATTCCTTGCAAGCACCGAAAATAAGTTTTTCTAATTTTTGGCCGGATGTTCAACTCACAAACTTTTCAATTCATGGATACTACGAGTTTCTTGAGAAACAGAAGTAGAGATGTGGCCATCTATCCATTAGGGATAGTTATTAACAGTCGGGAGGAAAGTTTGAGTGTGTAGTTTTGTTACCGAAAATTTTCAAAATAAGAACTTTCTTGAGAAATTAATTGGCACGTCTGGAGAGCAACTTGACTAGATATTCTTGAGTGGCCTGCATTTATCCCCACATTCCAGATCATAAAGGCAGTAAATCTTTGTGGGAGTTTTTGGACAATAACATAGAGTAACTTCCCGGAGATCAGAATTCAATACAAAAAAAATTGTACTCATTTATTCTGAGCAATGATAGAACAGGGACGTAAATACAGAAAAGGAAGATTTTAACACAAGAAAAGAATAATTGTGTGTGAAATGAAATCAATATCAGGACGTATATGAAGGTACATAGGTAAATAATGTAATTTTGATGGCATGCGACAAATTCATCGTCAGCAATTCACCCGAAAATTCACTTCAGCAATTCACTCACCGTCATGGAAAATTCACCGATGGAAAATTCACCATCAAGGTGAATGTTGGTGAATTGCTGACGATGAATTTTACTTGATGATGAATTTTCCGTCGGTAAATTTTCCGTGGGGATGAATTTCTGACCATGAATTTTTCTAGAACCAATTTTGTTGTAACCACTTCACAAAAAATATTAATAAAAAACATGTTTGATTAGCTGCTCATTCCAGTAGCCTATTAAGGCCCCTAGAACCCGAACTGCACCATATTCTAAGGGCATTTCATTATAAGATTATCCAAAACCATCTCATGATAGTATGCACAAGTACATCGTTATACATGTGACTAATTATTAGGTTTAATCTAAGGGGCATCATTAAATATAACCTCAACAATTATAGTTGTGATATTTTGCAACATTTTTTTTATTGTGGTCTGAAATTGAGACTCACTATTAGCAACTTAGAGATTTCCGTGCATATGCATTTATTACAAGGCCTTAAACAATATAATGGTAAATATTTGTTTTTTTTCCACACATAATTTATTTGCTTGACCATCTATAGTATGGTATTTTGAATAAATCTATTTTAGGTTCTAATGATCATCAAGTAAAAATAAAAGAAGAGAATTCTTGGAAATATAGATTTAATATTAGGTGCAAGGTTTGTTTAAATGGATATTTATTCTACATAGGTTTCTTAATACACTAGAAACCTTCATTAAATTGATACATAAAATGCTTCACCCTTTCATTCAAGAGAGTGCGATTATTTAAACGGATGATATTATTGTTCTCAATTGAATGTACAATGAACATGCCACAAACTTGAAAAAGGTGTTATACATTTCAAAGGATAAAAGACTTTAGTAAAATTATAAGATAGGTGAATAAAAAGTAGATTTTATTTTACCATTGACATGTGGTAGATGATGGTATAGTTTGAATTAACTTAAAAAAATACGATATTATTGTTAATTAGTCCAAGCCCACAACCATAAGTGAAATAATGAGAATTATTCAGAAAATACAATCTTTACATAAATTTATAAAAGAATTTTCTTACACAACAACTTTTTTTGCATTAAATAATAAATCATGATAAAAATCTTAAATGTGAAAATAGAAAATAAAAAGATTTTGATAAATTGAAGAAAAAAATCAAAGAAGAGCATGTAATAGGCTTTCTAACTTGTAACCTCCATTTGAATTATAGAAATAGATGCAAGAAATTTTGATTTGAGGGCCATTATAATGTGAGGTGGAAGACCTATATTTTAATATTTTGAATTTTTTTATGGACTCATTATTTTGGATTATATATGTGACAATGAAATTTACTTGATGTAAGTGCTAATAAAGAATCATTATTTATAAGGCTAGGAGACCATAATGCCTATAGACCATTGACCATTAAAATATTTAGTAGAATCAACATTGCAAGTGAATGGGATTTCTATAATGATTTCACTTGGTGACTAAATATTATTAAATATATGAAAATAAAGCTTATTGGTTTATTGTTAGGGCCATCATTATTATCATATATTTCTACTTTTCATCTTTTTGATCCTTTTAGAAAGGGGGTTTATCATGAAAATTATTTTAGTTGCTTCTAAAAATGGATTATTCTTGAAGTTTACTTTGTTGTGGGTTTTAAAATAGAAGAGATTATTGCTTCTAAGATAAGAAAATAATTTAAATATAGTTGGTCATTTTAGAGTAACAAAAATAATTTTAAATGTGTAGTATTATGTTCATAGATCTTATATATGCAAAGTGATAGTAAAAAATATTGTGGGACCAAGCCTACTAATTAAAAACTAGGGTTGTATCAATTGCATGTACTTCCACCACACTATCTTTTTAGGTTTATTCACACATCTTTATTTTTATGTTGATCTTTAACTTTCACTTTCTTGTAGTTTTTCTTTAGCATTTTTTAAATGCAATCTATGAAATCTTAGTGGAATTTTTTTTGAAACATATTGTTGAGGGTCTCTAGCCCTACTGTATAAGTTATTTGTTCAATACTCATATAATTTCTATTAAGGGTCTCTGTGTTAAATACTTATATAAACTCTTTATTATTTCTTTGTGTTCAATTCTTATATTTAAGTAATGTAAATTCTTTGTACATTCAATAGTTATACTAAAATAAGTTGATTCTTGTTTCAAATGATTGAAACCATGTGTTCTATTAGGTATAATTATTTTGAAATTCATGTTACATAGAAATAATCATGAAATTTTAATATCACATGAAATATTTTTTAAAAAAAATCTTGTGTGCTATGGGAATGTGTGTTAAAGAAAGTTTATAAAATGATTTTAATATATTTATGTTTTTAGTATGATTAAATTAGTAAACTATAAATTTTTATCTAAATTTAATTTACTAAATTAGTTAATAAATTATATTAAATTAAAAACTTAATTTGTAAAATACTAAGTTAATATATTTGTTAAAAATGTAATGCATGTGCATATGATATAATCATTAAAGTAACAATCATATATTTTGATAAAATTAATATATAGATACAATTCTATAATTAAAAATATAAATTCTCATACATATACACATGTGATATAAATAATTAGGTATTCACATGATAACTATATATAACACATAAAATGGTCATAATTCATAAGTATATGTGCATATAAATATGTAACACAACTTAAAAAAGGATATGTGTGCATCTATGGATGGATTGAGCCTTGATATTCCTAGGAAAACTAAAATCATATCCTAAGCATGTATTGCACCTTGTCTAAATCCTTCTCTTGAGCTCAATCTATGAGCATCATCTAATTACTCATGTGTAGAACCTTGCACATTAAATTATATCTACACATGCATGATTATATATATTTTTAAAATAGAAATGAGATATGAAGTGTTTGAATATACAAATTATTTAATTTAAAATTTGTGTACAATAACTTTACTTAAATTTCACATGAATCATGTAGAGGATTTTGGATATGACTTGAAAGAAAACATGATTTGATATTGGAAGCACATGCATGTAAATTTAGAAAAATTGTGGTAGAAAATTTTTATTTGTACATGTTTACATATTTAATATGTGAATAAATTTATGTACTTGATGTAAAACTATATGTACTTAAAATATAGGTGATTTATACCTAATGATGATGTGTTTTATTTCTAACATACCATAAATCTCTAAATCCTAAACTCTACATAAATAATCAATGACTTAATACATAAGATTTCAATTAAGATTCAACTCACACATGATCCATTTTATACCTAAACTTTCTAAATTGTTAAATAATAGATCATGGTAAGAATCTTAAATGTGAAAATAAGAAATAAAAAGATTTTGATAAATTGAAGAAAAAAATCAAAAGCATGTAATAGGCCTTCCTAACTTGTAACCTCCATATGAATTATAGAAATAGATGCAATTTTTTTTTATTTGGGGGCCATTATAATGCAAGGTGGAAAACCTATATTTTAATATTTTGAATTTTTTCATGGGCCCATTATTTTGGATTATATTTATGACAATGAAATTTATTAGTTGACGTAAGTGCTAAAAAAAGAATCATTATTTATAAGGCTAGGAGACCATAATGCCTATAGACCATTGACCATTAAAATATCTACATGTTTAGAAAAACATTTAATAGAATCAACATTACAAGTGAATGGAATTTCTATAATGATTTCACTTGGTGACTAAATATTATAAAATATATGAAAATAAAGCTTATTGGTTTATTGTTAGGGCCATCATTATTATCATATATTTCTACTTTTCTTCTTTTTGATCTTTTAGAAAAGAGGTTTATCATGAAAATTATTTTAGTTGGTTTTAAATATGGACTATTTTTGAAGTTTACTTTGTTGTGGGTTTTAAAATAGAAGAGATTATTGCTTCTAAGATAAGAAAATAATTTAAATATAGTTGGTAATTTTAGAGTAACAAAATTAATTTTAAATTTGTAGATTATGTTCATAGATCTTATATGCAAAGTGATGGTAAAAAATATTGTGGGACCAAACCTAGTAATTAAAAACTACGGTTGTATCAATTGCATGTACTTCCATCACACTATTTTTTTAGGTTTATTCACAAATCTCTATTTTTATGTTGATCTTTAACTTTCACTTTCTTGTAGTTTTTCTTTAGTATTTTTTAAATACAATCTATGAAACCTTAGTGGGAGAATTTTTGAAACATATTATTGAGGTATTGTTGAGGGTCTCTAGTCCTACTATATAAGTTCTTTATTATTTCTTTGTGTTCAATTCTTATATTTAAGTAATGTAAATTCTTTGTATTCAATAGTTATATTAAAATAAGTTTTTTTTTTTCAAATGATTGAAACCATGTGTTCTATTATGTATAATTATTTTGAAATTCATGTTGTATAGAAATAATCATGAAATTTTAATATCACATGAAATATTTTTAAAAAAATAGTCTTGTGTGCTATGGGAATGTGTGTTAAAGGAAGTTTATAACATGAAAATTATGATTTTAATATATTTATGTTTTTAATATGATTAAATTAGTGAACTATAAAATTTTATCTAAAATTAATTTACTAAATTAGTTGGTAAATTATATTAAGTTAACAACTTAATTTATAAAATACTAAGTTAATATATTTGTTAAAAACGTATTACATGCATGTGAATATGATATAATCGTTAAAGTAACAATCATATATATTGATAAAATTAATATATAGATACGATTGTACAATTAAAAATATAAATGCTATACATATACACATGTTATATAAATAATTAGGTATTCACGTGATAAATATATATAACACATAAAATATTCATAATTCATAAGTGTATGTGCATAAATATATTTAACAAAGCTCAAAAAAGGATATGTGTGTACCTACATGGATGGATTGAGTCTTGATATTCTTATGAAAACTAAAATCATATCCTAAGCCTTTCTTGCACCTTTTCTAAATCCTTATCTTGAGCTCAATCTATGAGCATTATCTAATGAGTCATGTGTAGAGCCTTGCACATTAAATTATATCTACACATGCATGATTATATATATTTATAAAATAAAAATGAGATATGAAATATTTGAATATACAAATTATTTAATTTAAAATTTGTGTACAATAACTTTACCTAAAACTCACATGAATCATGTAGAGGATTTTGGATATGACTTTAAAAAATACATGATTTGATATTGGAAACACATGCATGTAAATTTATTAAAATTATGGTAGACAACTTTTATTTGTACATGTTTACATATTTAAAATGTGAATAAATTTATATACTTGATGTAAAACTATATGTACTTAAAATATAAGTGATTTATACCTAATGATGATTTGTTATATTTCTAACATACTATAAATCTCTAATCCTAAACTCTACATAAATAATCAATGACTTAATACATAAGATTTCAATTAAGATTCAACTCAGACATGATCCATTTTATGTTGATGTACCTAAACCTTCTAAATTGTTAAATATAAATTTCTCATAATTTATCACCTAAGTTGCAACACTAATGATCCTCCCAATCCCATTGAGATCAAAATAATGAAGGAAATGGTGATACTAGTAAGCAGTCCCAATTCTAGAATTGATGAAGTATCACCATAAATAATCTTGTAAAATTATCCTAGTTGAAAATGTTGTGTAACCTTAACTTGATTAGGAACTTGTTCAAGGGGTTATAGAATCAATTGGAAGATGCTAATTCCTACTTGAGAATTTTGTAGCTATTTTACCATGGTCCCTCTCTATTATAATACAATATGATGTGTTGGAATAACATCAAGAAAGGTCTCATGCTCTATAATAATAAACTAATATGAATATAATATATCATGATTTATTCATGTGGTCAACCAATGCAAATCATCCTCTCTAGTGATCCATATCACATCATGTGGTGATACAATATCAACACAAATTAAAGGATCATAATTGGTCAATTTGGCCTTAGTGGGAGAAATGATAATAAATGGACTATATATATTGTATAGGAGCGAATTTTCACCCCATGTGTAAATTCCCCCTTTTTCCTTTTTACACTTTAGAAAACCAAGTTTGGAGGCTTAATTCCACCTAAGCCCACTGCTTGCATCCCACTTGGTGCCTGTTTTGAGCATCGGTGGAGGCATTTTTGTCAGGGATGCCCGTGTGACACATAGACATCCATGTGGCATGCTTACATCCCTAGAAGATTCTTGAAGCTGAACCTACAAAGGCATTACAGTTCTCATTGGGAGTCAAGTTGTAACACCCCCTTCAGTCAACCAACCCGAATATGGTTGTTTCTTTCATTCCTTTCTTCAAATTCACTCCTTGAACAAGAATTTCAATCCTCTTAGCATTCAATTGATCTCCTACACACTTCAAGCATCCATTTTCACACCCTTGCACTCACTTTCAAGCTTTCAAGCAACATACTTGCACCCCATTGCAACAAACACAACACTTTGTCACTTTGGTAGAGCAAGTTGGGAATGAAACACCATTGCAGCACAGGCTCTAGTACTCTCATTTTCTCCCCCAAGTAGCCTTGAGTGCTCTTGGTGGAGGTCGTAAGCTTCCCTTTTCTCCTCTCTAACACTTGGTTGAGTTAGTATTTTGCTATTTTGTAGTACTTTTGTGCTCTTTACTACATTATTCTCTTTATCTCGTTTCCTTGGTTGTCCATGAGGGTGGAAACACCTAAACAGGGGTCTGATTGAGGTAGGCCCCTATACAACCACCCAACATTTTCCTCTCTTTTTGTGTGTACGTGTATGTGCTTTGTGGAGCTAGCTAGCGAATAGGCTCTTCTACGAAATCATCTTCGTCACCCTAGCTTTGGTATATTTACTTCATCACATTTGTTTATATTTCTCGTATTTCATAGTGTTTTTTTCTCTCTTAGAAGTTGATAGCTAGGTTGCTAACTTGTTTTCTTATAGTTCACGTTGTAATTTTGGTCATGTTATCCCTTGCATAACCACCCCATCTTGTTTTTGGATCAAAATGGGTCCACCTTTGTTTTTGTTTTTCCTTGGTGTTTTGTTTGGGTCTTAGGAGTTGCTATTTTTCCTCCTAAGACCTTGTTTCTTTTGTTTCCATAGGTTCAGAATGCGGGCCGAAATTGGACGTAGAACTTTTTCCATAGTTTCGAGTCTGGTTTTCATTCCAGTTCTAGCTCCGTTCCTTGCCTTGTCTATTTCTTCATTGCTTTGCTCATGCTAGTCCTTTGGGATGGTTTCCTCCTTTGGGTTTTCGTTTGCTTTCTTTTAGGTGGAAGTGAAATCAAAATGAAAACTAAACTAGGAACTTTGTAAAAGTTCTGGGTCCAATTTTGGTTCCGACCTCGCTACTGCTTTTCTCCTTTATTTTTTTGTCCTCATTTGGTGTCTTGTCTAGGTCCACTTTTTGTTTCGGTCTCGCTTCCTTTCATTTCTTCTGTCACTGTCCTTGTGTCGATGTTTGTTCCTTTGTTGGGAGCGGAACCAGAATTAGAACCAAACTTGAAACTCCGTAAAGGTTCCAAGTCCAATTTTGGTTCTGATTCCACCCCTGTTCCCTTTGTTTTCTTTTCCCTAACGCGGGACTGGAATCGGATTCAGAATTAGATAAGAGACTTGGGTAAAGTTTCTTGTTTTTTTCTGACTCTGCTTCCATGTTCGCCCTATCTTCAATTTTCACATTAGTTGCATACTCATTTACGTTTTTGGTTCTGCACCTGACCAACTACATCAATGGAATTAATTGCAACTCTCTCACATGTGTGAAATGTTTTTTAAACCTTAATCAAGGTTATTTTAGCTCATAATCATTATCTAAAACATTTTTATGAGCCAGAGCTTGAGTAACTTTGAGAGGAGCACGATTTGGTTGTGGGCGCGCATTGGTGTGCAGATTCTTGTCAAAGTTTCAACCTTTCTTGGTGGCATTTTGAGGTAGGTGGTTTTCTCGTTCCATTTGTGTTTCCCTTTTCTATCATTAGTTGTGTTCTTCATGCATTTGTGAGACTTTCTTTCATGGATCTTCACTTGTTTCGCTTTTTGTTTCTAGTTTGGTTTTTCTTTCCTCCTATTTTCCATTTTTCTTTTTCAGCTTTTTCCATTCGTTTTATCATTTTGCAGTCATTTTCTTTATTTTGGTGGCATGTTTGTACTATCATGCCCTAGTTTTAACTAGGGTTTAATTTTGAGGGATCTTCTATGCTTTCAAAGTGTTTGAATCTATTTGACGACCACTTTGATCCTATTATCATAGCAAGTTAATGGTTTTGACGTCAGGGTTTTGATGCCCTAATTTCTATAAGTTGACGAGTCACACAAACTAGGGTTTGTGTATTGACTTTTCAAATATCATGCCCTAAAAAGTTCAAATTTGGTTTTGTCTTGTTAAGGGTGAGGTTAAAGCCCTTATTTAAAGTTTCCTTATGGTTTCATGTGACCTAAGTCTGAATTCGGTGTGATCATGTGTTTAAATGTGCTTCATTTGAATAATAAATTGGCAGAATCAGATCCAAGAATGAACTTGTTGCATAAGTGTTTGCATAAGAATGAATTCCCAAAATGATCCCACTTCTGATGAATGTTGATTTTGGTCTACACCCTTATTATTTTGGTGGAAGTGGAACGAGAGTGGTAAATGAACTTGGAACCATTAGCTAGTTCTGGATCTAGTTTCCATTCCGATCTCGTCCTATTTTTGATCTCGATCCCACCTATGTTAAAAGGATTTCTATTCTTGATTCTCTTGGCTCTGCTTACGATAAGTGAAAAATTTGACTAAGTATATAGAATTTCCTTGGATGAATAGAAGATGATATGAAAGGTAATATCGATGTAATGGTTTCTAAGTCTTTGTTGATCTAATATAGGACTATTTTGTAGGAGTGTTCAAACTGTCAGGAGTGTTACCTGTAGGTGTATTATGTATCATGTCCCTTTAATTTTTGTCTTTCGTAGACTTTAATCTTTTATTGTCTGCCCAAATCTAAAGTTTGTACTTCTATTTTAGTCTTTATCACGGGTTCCTCTAAGTTTCTAACTTTTGGTCGCGCATTCTATAAGTTTTGAAACCTAAGTTGTTAGTGCTATGTTCTTTTAACCTTGTCATCGGGTTCGGTTTTTTCCTAACTTTCTAATAGCTAGACTTGTTCTTTAGTGGTGTCAAGTGAGTCAGTCCATTGTGAAGTCAGGGAGTCAAAGGTTTTCATAACTTCATAACTCCCGACTTTGAGTTATAGAGTTTCAGTTTTCCACGACAAGGAAATATGTTGTTCACCTGCATGTTTCAAGGTGTCGCCTATGCATTAAATGAGGCATATGGTACAACCTGGAGATGTCTTATCAAGGACTTTTGTAAAGCATGCAAATATTAGGGTTTTCTTTTCTGAGGATTAAAATAAAGCACCATATTAATTCAACACCAAATGCACGTCCTATCACTTGCATGCCTTAAGGTGGTGAAGATTTATTTCTTTAAACGTGCAATAGAACCTCTATCATCTACAATTATTTCTTCAAGTGTATGAGTGTTTCTCTATGTATTGTGAGCTCATGCAGTCTAGAATTGAAAATCATTGGCTCGGTGTAAGGGACATGAAGTTGGGATCCTTTAAGCTAGAAGAATTTTGAGCGTGTTTGGAAAGTGACAAGAGGACTACTATCGACACCAAATTGGTAGAAAGTGAATTATCTCACATCGGTGGTTTTCCAGAAGTTGTTCTGAGCATGGACCTAATAGGCACATGCGTGAGAAGATACATTCCAGAAAAATAGGAAATCAAAGTCGTAGACGGGACTGTTGTTGCTAAAATTTCTCCTGGAGTTGTTTCTCATGTGCTAAGGATTCCTGAGAGAATTCATGTGAAGGACATGTCTTTTGCAACGAAAAGTGATTTTTTCAAATTCAATGAAAGCTGGTGCAAAAATTCTATGGCCAAAGGGTGGTTGAAATTAGAGAAAAGAGGTAAGTCACAACTTCCTGCCAAACTTAAAAGAATGCATTTCAAAGAGGAAATTGTAGATTCCATTGCTCTATTACATCACATTGTTGGGAATGCACAATTTGAGTCCTTTGAAGATTGGATTTGTTAGTTTATTTTGGTTATCTATGATGAAAATGTGTTCATTGATTGCACTAAGATAATTTGCTTCCATTTGAACGAACAATTAGTCAATTTTTAGAAAATTGCAACTTTCCATATGTGTTCTTGCCTAACATATATTATAGCCGGTCAAAGGTCATTTTTCCTAGGATTAAAACCTTATATACCTCCAACTTTTGGCATGCCTGTGTATAAATGCTACCCATAGTTAAATACTAAGCAGGTTTGAATGGAAGATTTTTCCCTTGTCAATGATGCATTCTTAATGGAAGCTGTGAGGAAATTGGATGGAAACCTTGAAGCGTGTTTTTCTTTTGATTCAATGTCTCTTGTATCAAAATTTGGAAGTTTTTATATACAATTTGATGGATTTTCCTACTTGAGGATAGGAGGTTTTAAGAAATCCCCTCTAAAATTGCCTAGATATCCTGATGATTTGTTGGTGTTCTTGGAATTTTGTAGATAAATGGCTATTGTGAATGTAAAATACATGAATATGGGAAAGAAAGGGTATCCTTTCCCATTGACAACCCCATCTTTCACATGCAAAAATAATCAAATGGCCAAATGTGTTGAAGGACTTCTTAAAGAATACAATCTCTAGTATTTATTCATGAGGGCCCATTTTGATAGCAAGCGTTTTGTGAAACATAATTTACATGGAGGAAATTCATATCAACATCAACCTTCTATTGAGGATTTTTGGGAAGATTGTGTTGATGAAAATGAAGTCTTAAAAAGAGATTACATGAGATTAACCCTTGAGCAGATACAAGATTTTGGTCTTCCTTTCTAGATTCCTGAGGGTACAATTGATGATTCGATGGTCATTGATCCTAAATATGAGAAATTATCTGATAAATATCACCCCAAAGTTGAATAGAATGAAAGTGAAATCTTGGATATGAACATACGGGCTGCCCGAGTAATGAAAAGAACTCAGGATTGGCTAGAAGAAAAATGGCAACAAGTGGTAGGTTCTACTCAAGAACCAAAATCTTCTGAGAAAAATGAACAAGGGTCTTCTCAAACAATTACAGTGGGCACATCATTAGGGAGAATGACTACAAGGTCTTCTTTTGTGAATTCACAGTCTGGGGGTGATGGTGAGAAACTAGAGGAGATGGTTAAACTAAAATCAATATGTGAACAAGACAACCCATCTACCCCTACTCCTAGAAAGAAGGTTAATCAAACAAAACTTGTGCTTGATGTTATAATGCTATTTTTAAGAAAATTGTTGAAGATAATACTTTTCCTCCATTTTTCGAAGTACTCTCTTCTCTAGTGGAAAACATACCCATCACTCTTGGTGAGTCTAGAGAAGTTTCCCCTGTATGGATGAGAAAAACAATAGAGAAAAAGAGGAAATATACTCCTACAACAACAGTTGGAGTAGATACAACTACAAAGCTACTCCAAAATTCTTCAAGGCCAAAGAAATCTCAGAAGATGTCAAGAATTTTGACTGATCCTACTTTTGGAAATCGGGGATTGGAAATTGCAAATCCAACAAAAGATTTAAATGAGAATGAGATAATAGTAGTTGACTACAAAATCACACATGTTCACATGGGGCCTCAAACACTTGAAGGGGATGCATATCGTGCCAATTATTCAATCAATGCCTTGATTAATTGGGTAAAGGAGGAAAGGAAAGAAAAAGTGGCATTGCAATCCCAAGTTCTTGATTTGAAGAACTTCATTTCTTTTATAGTCCCCCCTTCTATATCCAATGGAGCCTCAAGTTCTTAGGTAGGAATTATTGATGAGTCCACAATGTAATTGATCAGAAAGAACCTAAGCTATTCCAAAAGTGTTAGCGAATGGATTGATGAAATGCTTGAAGAAATTGTCCTCTTTATCAGTAAGTCTGTACTTTTCTATACCCAAGTTGTTAACAAAATGAAGGAATTAATGGAAGAGCTGTGGAAGATTAGAAAAGATCAGACTAGTCTCTATGTGCTTTCACAAGAAATAAAAGAGTTTATTTCCATGGATTGAATGAAATTAATCAATGAAAAAACTGTGAGTAATCTGAAGGAGTTAGACCCTTCATGGCCCAATTCATTGGAATGGAAATTAAGTGTTTATGACACCCTGGTAAAGGAGATTTCTATAGTACTTGAAAGGTACCTAGACATGTTGGTGGAGATAAAAGGAAATTTTCATGACCTCAAAGTTGAGATAACTAAAGAATTTGATGAAAAGATTCTAGATTCAAAGGAATTTTGTCTGAAATTTAAAGAAATATTTAACAAGGAGATGGTCAATCCTATCACCGTGACTAAAGAATCTTACTTGAAGCTCAGTAGATTGAAAATTTATCTCACTTATTTTAAAACTGAGCAAATAGAAGGTCTAACACTTTGAATGAATCTGAAGAAGCTCTAACCAAACTAAGAACTAGGCTACAAATTACCACAACCCCAGGGAGCAAAGAGTTACTTGTAGTTATTTCCAAATATAGGGATTAAAAAACTAGGATGAAGGCGCAAGAGAAACATTTGCAGTAGGAAGCGGTCGAAGATATGGAAGATGAAGAGGCTGAAGTGTCGGGAGATGATGCATAATTAATTTTTAGTATTCCATGATACTTTCTTTAATTTGTCTCTTTTAAGTTTAAAAAATCTTTTAATTATTTGGTGTGGTTAATTTCAAGAAACAAATACCAAGAAAATTTGTTTATGCTTTAAATATGGATTCAACTGATGTGCTTAGGATCTTTTGGGAAAACTTTGATTTACTCATTAGAGAAAACTATGTTATCTGGAATGTTGCTATCTATTATTTTGATATAGAGGACAATGGTAGATTTTATGCATTCATAATCTTAGCACTATGGTGTATGAATCTGTTCTACTTATGTTGAGTGTTCTATCAGTGTTTGATCTATTATTGGAATGATAGATATTTTGAATTGTTATATTGTTGTAGTATCATTTATCTATGAATAAAGATTTTCTGGTGAAATTGGATTTTGTTTTAGTTGTGAAGCATTTTTAGTTTTATCTTATAAAGTGATGAATACCTTTAAGGATTTTTGGTTAAAATCCCTTACATTTATTTTCTTTCTGGTTAAAAGCAATAGTAGTTAAAAATTATTCCTTGAATACCAAACAAAGGTAGCTGCCACCTTTTAAAATAAGCAGAGAATCAATCTAAGGATTATATGATTACGGATTCAACTATGGTTACATTTGTCACCTTAGTGGGTGTGAGAATATAGAGTTAGGTGATAAATCTATCAACCAACAAGGAGCATCCGAAGAAGATTCTCAAAGAGGGAGCCAAGTTGTAGAAAGTTCAATGCCAACAAAGCCTAAGAATATAAAGGTGGAGAAGCTCCCTTACACCTTGAGATACAAGCACAAGAGTCCCACTCTTACAGCCAACACTGGTGGATTCAGACTGGGTTGATATAACTGATACAAACTTAGGGTCATTCAACTATGAGGAGTTAGTTGAAGAAACTTTCACAGAGGATGTGACAGGGAGAACAAAAAGAATTGTTCAATCTAGATTAGCACATGTTGCCTTCTTTCCTCTACTAGTTCAATGTCAAGAGCTCATACTTACTACAACAAGAGCTTACAACCCGACAACAAGGAAATGTGTGGACCTGCAAGGGAATATCATCATTGATCTCACTCCACAGATGATAAGGTTCATGTTTGATGCACCTACACCATAGAACCCCAAACAACTCAATGAAGCAGAGGCATGCCAATTCTATAGCAACCAAGAGGAAGCTAATAGGACCCACATGAACAAGAAATGGATGAGGGTGGAAAAGAAATCCTCGACTAAGCTTCCTTATCCGCCAAAGAGAGTAGATTTCAGTAAGGAGATTGGTGACATAATCATGGTGCTTTCCAAAGTGTTCAGAAAGAGATATTCTTCACACTTTAAGGAATGGATGTTTTCATTCATTCAAACCATTTTGGATGGCAAGAAACAATTTGATTGGTCAATGATTTTGTCAAAGAGCCTACATAATTAGGTTCTTAGAGTGGGGAAAATAAAGAGTTTCTTCATGTGACTTCTTATGTAGTGTATGCATCTGCAAGGAGGGGCATTTTCCCTAGTTTGAATGCAGTTGGAGTATTGGGAGAAGCCCTTGGATAGAAGAAAGTGTGGGATCATTATGATCAACTAACTTTGAAAACATCAGAGTTGCACTATAGAATGGTTAATGATGCATTCTTGTATGTTATCATTAACCGGTTGATAGGTGATGCAGGGCATAGATTAAGAAGGGAAGCCATGGAATTCATTGTAGAATGGGGAAATTGGTACATTCAATACCCCAAGTTTACTTACTTTAGGTTGGAAAGTTTTGATGGCCATCTTCATCTACTTCCAAGATGTTGCAGTAACAGAATTGTCCTTATGGAATTCATTTATTAACTAGGCCATAGGAGTCAATCTTAAATTTTCTATCAATCATAAGACCAGTTGCCTCATCTGCTTCCAAGATGTTGCAGTAATAGTATTGTCCTTATGGAATTAATTTATTAGGCCATAGGAGTCAATCTTAAATTTTCTATCAAGCATATGATTGGTTGCTATAAATTTTCAATGAAGTTAGGAGAGTATTGTTGCACACATAATGTGGTTGCTAAGGAAATTTTTGATGAATTTATTTATTTGAAATTGGGTTTATATACATCTCGAAAGCATTTTGATCCCAAGCATAAGATGAATGGTTTGCTCCCTATTGTATTTGAGAAGCATTTCAATTTGGTAGAATATTTTTGGATTGATCTACAAGATGAATATGATGTAAGAAGGAGGATCTATGAAAGGTTTCCCATCCCATTAATGATTGAGTATGGGGTGAAGGAAAATATTCCTAATACATTATCAGATGATGGTGTAACCTTGGATCCCTAGTATGAGGTTGAAAACATAGGTACCAAGGAATTGGATCCAGTAAACTAGGATGAGGAAGAGTCCATTGATAGTACGAAAATTGCAAGGACAATGATGGATCGAAGTATCCAGTGGGTGGTGATGAGGATCAGGGAGCCAAAGGCTCAAAATTCTAAGAAGAGGAAAGTTGTAGGTACCCAAGGGTACAAAAGAATGAAGAGGAGGAAAACTCCTAAGGAGCCATTGCAGTTTGTCCCTCCTAAATTTGGGGAGGAGCCTCATCTCGTAGTACTAGCTCAGGATATCCTTGAATCACAAGGTGAAGGAACTACAAATATTGTAGAAGAAACCTCATCTCACCCCGAGACCTCAATTTCTAGAGAAGATACTTCATCTCAACCTAGAGCTTCAACAACTATTAGAGGTAAAACCTCAACTCAACCCCCCTTACAGAGAAACCTATTGAGGATATTCCCACTAGAAGCCTTCATAAGGAGGCTGAATCTTTTAAAGTGAAAGAGCATGAGGTTGAGATCCATGATATTGATACTAATTCGAAGGCTACCTAATCATACAAGGGAACTCTTGTGATTGCACCCAATGAAGAGACTAAAGATGTGGGGACTGAGCATGTCCTCACCCAAAGGATCAATGGAAACTCTTCATGAATTCTTATGTATTAAGCAGGGAATCCATGGCGTTCATTATAGAATGGGGATATTGGTACATTCAATACCCAAAGTTTAATTTAGGTTGGTAGATTTTGATGGCCATCCTCATCTACTTCCAACATGCTGCAGTAACAGAATTGTCCTTATGGAATTCATCTATCAAGCCATAGGAGTCAATCTTAAATTTTCTAGAAAGTATAAGACTAGTTGCCATAAATTTTCCATGATGTTAGGAGAGTATAGTTGTGCACATAATGTGGCTTCTAAGGCCATTTGTGATGAATTGATTTATTTGAAATTGGGTTTATATACATCTTGGAAGCATTTTTATCTTAAGCATAAGATGAATGGTTTGCTCCCTATTGTCTTTGAGAAGCATTTCAATTTGTTAGAAGATTTTTGAATTGATCTACAAGATGAATATGATGTAAGGAGGAACTATGAAAGGTTTCCCATCCCATTAATAATTGAGTATGGGTTGAAGGAAGATATTCCTAATACATTATCAGATGATGGGTAACCTTGGATCCGTAGTATGAGGCTGTAAACATAGGTACCAAGGACTTGGATCCAGTAAACTAGGATGAGGAAGAGTCCATTTATATTAGGAAAATTTCAAGGATAGTGATGGATCGAAGTATCCATTGGGTGGTGATGAGGATCAAGGATCCAGACGCTCAAACTTCTAAGAAGAGGAAAGTTGCAAGCACCCAAGAGTACCAAAGAATGAAGATGATGATAGCTCCTAAGGATCCATTGGAGTTTCTCCCTCCTAGCTCTGGGGAGGAGCCTCATCCAGCAGTTCCATCTTAGGATATCCTTGAATCACAAGGTGAAGGAACTATAACTGCTATAGAAGAAACCTCATCTCACTCTGAGACCTCAATTGCTGGAGAAGAGACTTCACCTCAACCTAGAGCTTTAACAACTGCTAGAGGTAAAACCTCAACTCAACCTCCCCTTACAGAGAAACCTATTGAGGAGATTCCCATTGGAAGTCTTCATAAGGAGGCTGAATCTTTAAAAGGGAAAGAGCATGAGGTTGAGATCCATGATTTTCATACTAATTTGGAGGCTACCCAATTAGAAAAGGAAACTCTTGTGACTGCACCCAATGTAGAGACTGAAGATGTGGGGACTGAGCATGTCCTCACCCCAGAGGATCAATGGAAGCACTTCAAGGATGCTAAGAAGGAATCAGATTCCAAAGCACAAGCTGCGGCACTTGATAGGAAACAAGAATATGAAGCTAAAGCTAAAGAAGAAGAGCTAGCAAGTTAACAAAAGGAAAATGAAGATTTGTTGTAGTAACAAAAAGAACAAGAATTGAAGACTAAAGAAGAAAGGGATAAGTTAGCTATGCTATAGAATATTCATGAGCTTAAGGAAGAGAAAGCTCAACAAAGGAGAAACAGAGAGGCCCTTGAGGAAAAATTTAGAGCAGTTGAGGAAGCTCACAAGAGGAGGGAAGAGGAAGAATGCCTGTTGAGAGAAAATGAGGTAGAAGCACTTGTTAAACATAAGCAAGACTCTAAGAAAGTATGGGATAGAGTTAGAGATCTTGAAAGAAAAAAGGATCAAATGTTAGAGGAGAAGAGGTTAGAAGATTAAATTTTGCAGAAGGAGCTAGAAGCTAAAAGGGTGCAAGAGCAAAAAGAAAAAGCTGAGGCTAAAAGATTGGCTAAGGAAAGAGCAGAGAAGGAGAAACATCAAGATGTTGACTCTCAGTCTAGGGCAGCAGTTTGGCAACCTGTTTCTCCTACTACTTATTCTTCCACAAAAGTGATAACTCCTGTTGTTGCTCCAAAATGGTTGAAGCTCAACCTACAAAGGAAACAAAGAGTCCAACCTCAGCCCTTGAATTGGGAAGATATGATGAAAGAAATATAGAAAGAGAGGCCTAAGAAAAAGGCTAGGGTCCTTCATTCCACAAAGCTAACAGATATAGGTGAAATCATAGTTGAATGTGCCATTCCAATGGTGGAAAAGGATAAGCAAGATATGAAATTGACTAATTATTAGTTGGGTATGGTTAATTTGGGGAAACCAACAAGAAATTAGTAGATGAACCTTATTGACATAGTGGCATCCTCGACCAAATCTAGGATGATAAAGGAAAATCAAAGAAAAGATGAGCTTAAGGATTAGTTAGACCAATTGAATAGGTTCATGAAGGATGTATCTACCCCTATTTCCACTCAATCTGTTGCTCTAGAAACACCATTTTTGGTGAGTAAGAAGGAGGCCAATGATTTTCTACAAATGAGGAGTAAGGTTGGAATGCTTGATAGATGGATAGATCGGTTGAACCAAGAGGTGGATGAGCTACTTGTTGATAGTTATAGGGAACATGAGGGTGAATTGGAGTTGGTTGAGCTCATGAATTCACATGCTAAGGATCTTGCAACACAAGATGAAAAATATAGAGAATACATAAAGAAGTTGAAGGAAATCAATAAATTATCAAGACAAACCTTGTTGGAACAGTCCATCCTTGAGGAGGATAATGCAAAATTTATGGAAAAGGCCTTCAATATTATTATGTTCCCATCCTCAATCATTTTTTATCATAGGAATGAGGTACAAGAGTCTGCCAAGGATTTGAATGAACAAGTTGAGGAGTTGGGAGAAGTCATTTCCATGCTTGTTAATGAAGGAATTCCCTTGAAAGATGGCCCCCCTCTTGAAAAACTTAAGGAAAAATGGAATAGTAGGTTTGAGGAGGAAATGCACAAAGGGGATGATGGTGATGATTTATTGATTGATAGACTAACTGGTATCAAGGAGGAGATAAAGGCTACTAGAAGGGAAATTATTAAACCTGGGGATATGCAAGAGTTTGCTTCTGTAGAATTGAAAAGAATAAATTTTGCAGATAGTTGGGTGGATGGGCTAGATGAAGATATGCTCCAACAAGTGTTTACCAGCTATGATGAGTACATACTTGAGCAAAAAACATAGGAATAAAGTGGCCCCACCTAATGATATGGTCTGTTGGACATCTGTCTCTTTCTCTCCTATTTTGCAGGATCTTGACATCACTTCAGCTGGACATTCTTAGAAGTTCCACCTTCCCTCTTTGTACATAAGATTTTGACAATAGAATCATCAATAGGTGAACTAAAGATCAACATGGCAGTCATCTCAAGCAGCTCCAGTGGTTTACTAAATTTGTGGATCTCAATTTTTGACTGGAGAAATTAGTGTTAGGGTTGGTCTAAATGTAATTTTTCTCTTGATATTGTAAAGGTTGGATAATTGAAGAGGGATTAGCAGCCTAAGGGGAAAGTTAGATATTTTTACAGTTTTAGAAACTCTTTTTACAACTTTCTACAAAGACATTTAGATATTTTTAAAGTTTTCAATAGTGTTATGTTATTTTCAAGTTTTAGTCTTAGTGATGATGTCATTAAACAATAGTCATTTCTATGCCAGTGAATGTTGTGCATAATTGTTTCTTATTTTATGTAAATCAATAGAATATTTTGAATCTGAGGCTATTTTCATTGAGTTATCTATGAATGAAGTTTTTTGTGTTCATTGATCTATGAATTTTAATGATGAGATGATGGAATGTTCTTGTTAATTTTGAAGTTTATGAATGGTGAATGATTTGTATGTCTTGAATTTTTACTATGAATGAATACAATGGTATATATTATGCTATAGATTGTATCATTTCATGGTTTAGTTGTTTGGAAACAATGATCATTATGAAGTTTATATGTATGAATTGATGGAATTTTACGTTCATGTTTTGTTGTCCTATGCTCTGACTTATATTTTGATATGTATTTACACCCCTCAAACATAGATTAATTTGTATGATGTAGTTTGTATCCCTTTTACCAGTAGGCCCCTTGAATATTACAGTTGCATTGGACATTGAACTACATCACCATAGTTGAGAACCAACTACAAATACCTTGGAAGATAGGTTGCTTTAGGTTATCTATCTTTTTCAGGAGAAATAGGTAGAAATATTTTGTTTAATGTTGTTGTGTTAAATTGGCCATCAACAAATATGGTGCTAGAAGGAGGGCCTGGAGGAACAAAGTGGCTCGAATTGAGTCCTTTTCACCAGAAAGGTTTGAAATAGTTCTTAGATTTGCTAAGAAGCCAAAACCATTAGTTGATATCCAAACCCCTATTAGACCCAAATCTTGTAGAGTTTTTATCCCACTGTTAACACCACCACTTACTCCACCTGGGTTTCCACCAATACCATAGGTGGTACAACCAAATCCACCACCACCACCACCACCTATGGCATTCTTTTCCAACAATCCTTTTCCATTGGGAGTCATTCCTAGTGGCATACATGAAATGCCAAAGAACCTAGAGAAATTCTACCCCAAGTACACTCATGGTGAATCAAGAAGTGCTAAAGTGCACATATAAGCATTCAAAGATGGATGTACCCATGCCCAAATTTCCCACCATGATGTTGCATGTAGGTTGTTTCCTTATTCATTAGGAGACAAGGCTTATAACTAGTATCTGAATCTACCTACTAGATCCATCCCAAGTTGGAAAAACTTAGAGGATGCATTTATTAACCAATTTAGGGTCTATGTGGATCTTGCAATAATATATCACCAATTTTCCACTATTAGGAAAGAGCTACATGAATCGTTACCCCTATTTAATACCAAATTTTAAAGGATGTATAGAAGGTTGGAAGATGCATACCTGGTGGCTGAAAATATTGCTATCCAAGCTTACCTAAAGGCCATAGATCCCTTGATTAGCTTGTTTTTGCAAAGAACATACAATGAAAATTCCATTAATTCTCTTTCCAAAGTTTACCACCTTGCTATTAAACAACAAATTAGTTCACAATTACAAGGTCTAGGATGGATTTTCCCCCTAGGATACTCCCAAGTGCCTAATCCTACCTCATTGTTTAATATAGTCCTAGGAATTTCTCATTTTGTATATGGACCCTTAGTTGAGTTATAATCTCCATCTCAGAAATTATTCTTTAATGGACCAACTCCTAATCCCTCACAAGTTTAGAATCCTCATAATCAAGCTAGAGGATCTAACCCCATCACACATACGTCAACTACAACCACTGTAGAAAGTGAACGTACTTCTCACCTAACAACGGAGTTAGAGACCCTTAAGAAAATGTTATCTCACATGACCAATGAGATGACACAACTCAAGTATAACCCCCCTCAAAATCAAAACCAAAACCAAAATTACCAAAACTAGGGAGGGTATTCCAACCAAGGTAATTATTCCAATCAAAATCAGAATTTCAATCAAAACCAAAGGAATTTCCAAAACCAGAATTCTCCCAATTGAAATTACTAGAACCAAAATAGGGGATACAACCAAAGATCCAATAATAACATAAAATGAAACACTAGGCCCAACAATGGGGGAGTTTCCCATAACTATCAAGCTAGTGATGACAAACCACACACTGCAAATGTTGCAGATCTCAATTTTATGACAAATTGGTGTAGGTTGCATGAAATTGTAGCACATTTTGAGGTTAACTTCCCAGAAATGGAGAAAATGGTCAAGATTGCACAAGTTGATGCTCCATTATAGGGTGCTCCCAACAAGAATGGTGGATCTATAGATACAACTATGGCTTACAAACTTTTTGATGAAGAACCCACTTTCCCTAGATAAGAGGAAAATGAGCTAGAGGAGGATGTATATGATGCTCAAGCCTTCCAGTCAAAATGGGGTCATTTCTAGAGGAATCAAAATAAAAACCTATTCATCACATCTACTCCTTTGAACACCATAGTTCCACCCAATTAGAATGCAAATAAAAACCCGCCTCCACCGAAGGGCCCACCTGAATTTCAAAAAAAAGTTAACTCGTCTTTTGTTCCTAAGTATCAAACAAAAAATGATATGGAATTTGATTTTATTTCATAGATTCAAAAACAAAAGACTTCATTGTCATTCTTTGATATTTTAACATGGTGCCCTGTCCAATGCTATATCGTGTTGAGAGCTTTGGAAGAGGCAGATTAGTCAAAACAAAAGAATAAGGTGACTCCAACCAATCGAATGAATGCGACCTTACACAAGGGTAAGATAAGAACCCCACCATTCCTTCTAAGCTTGAGAATCTTCAGAAAGAATTTGCACAACTTCCTCTTGGATTCTAGAGCATCAGGTAATGCCATACCCTTTCCCATTTATAAAAATTTAGGTTTGAATCCACTTAAGACTCACAAGAAGGTAATCCAGTTAGATAAAATTGAGGTTAATGTGGTAGGAAAACTGAAAAATATTAATTTCTAGTGTTGGTGGTTTTTTCAATGCACTTCAAGGAACTTCTAAGAAATAGCCAATTCCTATATTCAAAACTCCTAAAAATGATAGGCCAACTGACAAGATCTAGTCATAGACTGAGATCTTCTGCACTTTAGGCCCTATGGGACCTAAGAGGGTGTTCCTATTGGTGTTCATTTGATATTGTACTTGACAGAACACATCATTTTGATAGATCATTTCATCTAAAAGGTAAATATGCAAAGCTTACTATGAAATTGGCTAGTTTCTAAGTAACTTGCTACCATTTCGGTAAATGCCCTCACATATGACAATTGCATGTAAGATCTGTAAAAATATTTTAGAAATTTTAAAATAAATTCAAATTTTGACTCTAGGTCAATCACCCTAGAATAATTTGATTAACCCATTAGGAAAATCTCTCAAGGAAACATATTAGTGCCTTATCCATTGGGCTACAAATTCATACACACAATAGCAGTAATACAAAAATGATCTCAAATCCTAATGGAAAAGACTATCCGCATAACAACTTTGCATTTTGAGACTTAAAATCCATGATGCACAACTTCTTATCATATCCCAAGGGTGCTGTCATAATAGTGGTTTACAATTCCTGAGAGGAACAAATTTTAGCTGAAATCACATATTTTTAGAAAATATAATGATTTAAGCCTTAAAAACTTCCATTTTAAGGATTCCAATTGAAGAGGGTTTGATCAAATCACCTTAGATCAAACCCCCTTGGATAGAGCCTCGCTGGTTTTAAACCATACCTATAAATGCATCTCCTTTACACCTATCAAAATGCTGATAAAAAATCACTTTTGATTTAGATTGTGGGGGATCAAATGAATTCATTTAAAATTTATTTCAAATGATTATGGTATTCCTCAGAATAAGCTATCCAATGAATATAATTTTAATATGTTTTGGTTTTGTTATGTATTTGTTTTTTAAGTTTTATTAAACATAGGTTTTTCATCGAAAATGAATTTCTTTGTTCTTCACAATTGGAAAAATAGAAGATTATCAAAAAAAAAAATTGAAAAATATGAGTGCACCAACTATTGAAGTCCTTGATCCAACAGAAAAAATAAAATAAAATTTTGACATATACAAAAAAAGTTACGCGTTATACAGTCGCGTTGTGTCTGAATTGTAATTCGTTTGACTTTGAAACTTGATTAAAGAAAAAATATTCAATAAAAAAATATCTAATCAAGTGGAAGCACTAGATATCAGAGTTAAAAATGTAAATTTGAAAGAACTATAATTTTATCCTTCATGGAAAAAAAGTTATGCATTATATGGTGTGCATCACTATTTTAAAAATGTTGTTTTTTGAAAAAAAACAATTTTCATGGGAGATGGAAAAAGAAGTGCAATCTGATTCCAAAATTTTTGAAAAAAATACTTTTAGAATCTACACACAAAATTTGATGAGACTCTAGTTTGCACCATCTTCAAATTTCTCACAGTTTAGCCGCTATAGGTGCCCGAATGTGAAGATTTAGTTAAAAATAATAATTTCAGTGTCCAGTTTGGCCAAAAATTGTAAACCACTATTATGGGATCACCCCCAAGCATATATTTATAAATCTATAACTCTATTTGAGCTTTTAATTGATTGCTTGAATCAAGGCATAAAACAAAGATACACATTTGAATTCAAATTCAAAAGAAGAATGAAAATTTTATTGACAATTCCATCCAAGATTTACTCAAACCCACACAAGGAGAGAAAATGCATCATAGATATACTTTCATTTATATTCATGGATCAAGTCTACACAACAATTTAAGATAATATGTATATATTTGTCAAAAATAACTCAAAATAGGCATGCTCCTCCATTCCTATCACTATAATCGAATATGGATTGGCCTAGACCTAACCTGATACTTCTCTATTATCTATCCTTTTTCTCTTTTTTCTTTTTCTATTCTCCCCTCTCCCTCCTTTGTTCCTCGAGTCTTGAATTCCCTTTATATCAACAGGGAGAAACAAGCTTTGGAATCAAATGCAATTACAATGTAAAATTATCATTTCACCAAAGTTTCAACTAAATTTGATTTGAATTTCAAAGAAAAACCACATGCTAAAATGACAAAATCCAATATAACAAGAGAAAGCCTAAAATAACCACCACCGGGGAAGAAAATGGAAAGTACCGCCAAAAATTCCCTTGTCGTAACTCAAGCATCATGAACCAAGCAACTAAAATGTTACAAAGGTGCACGAACGATGTCAAATTATAATTTTTTTTGCTACGAATTGGAAAGAAAAAGGCCACCACAATGAAATTCACAAACACTGGAAAAAAGAAGATTTCAAACATAACAAATTCATTTTCCACTCACACTACCACAACCATTTGAGTCACATCCACAATATTCCTGACCACTTCTTGTCATTATCAAAGGGAGAGAAGAGACCTCAGCTTCCTCCTCCTTCGTTCCTTTTACACATGTGCTCCTAGTATGCCCGCTTGGGGTTTTGACTGCCAGCAACAACACAAAGATCACCTCCTCATCTGAGGGCAAGCCATCATTCAGCACTGCCAATTACTGAGCAAAAGAAGAATCACTCTCTGAATCACCATTTCCAGAGGAGGTGCTCGTAAGATTGATGGGAGAGTGTTGGCGTATGTAGGAGCCATGCCCATACCTCACTTTCTTCTTTGACCCAGTCAGAGATTGCACTAGACATTTTCATTTGTCACCCTCTTCTTTGATAGCACCACCCTGCAATTGCAATCGGTGACTGCATCTACTTGGCACCAATCTGGGCTTAGAAGAAGTACCCACTTTCATAGTAGGAGCAACTTCTTGTGAGTTTGGGCTAGACTTTTGTGAACTCAAATGGTGTGAATTTCTTACTGGTTCACTTATTTTCTCAATTTATAATTGCTTACACTAGAAAATGTCTAACTACTGAGTGATAATGATGCAAATAACAACCACCTCCATTGTATTTATCAAGTGAAACAATGGTAACCACACTTAGTGTTCATCACATATGTAACCCTATCATTTCATTGGTAGATGTACTAGCACCATTTAATTCCCATTTTCATGGAAATATGTTGATTATTCTTCATGATTATCTGCATTTGCATCTTCACATGAGTTGAGATCAACTCAATTGCTCTGTAGAGTGTTAGCCATTAATGCAAGCTAATCATGCAGAGTAGAAACAACCATCAGGTGTCACTTGCCAGCTTTGAATGTGATCCATTGATCTTTTGTCTTGATGTATGATCGAATGACCAACTCGTGTTTGACCTCCTTTGATTTTAGTGGTACTTTGCTGAAATATTTCCAACCAATTGTTCATATCCATGTTAGATGACACCTTCATTGTATGTGGGCTCCACTTCCTGAGCGAGTGAGGGATAGGTGTCGAGATCTCGTTGATCTTGCTAGTTTTAACTATCGATCACTTTCATTCAACGAGCCAATGGGGAACGGTGAGGATCATTCCGATCAGTTGATCTCGACCGCTCGTTGAAGATTCCAGGACATAGAATTGGTAGTGGGGATTAGGTCCCACATTGTACCTAAGACACGTGTTAGCTTCTCGCTAACCTCGCTGCATTTATCTGGCATGCACTTAACTCTCACAGGCTGGCAGGGTACGGTTTAGGTCCTATCCTTGATCTTTGAATCTTGAAAACTGCACAATACATGACGTTAGTATTAAATGGACAAGACTTGGCCCAACCGATGGTTACAGGACCACAGGGTTAGTGACTTAATCCTTAAGTCACCAGGTTAAAATTTGAAACCCAACTTTAGGAAAGATTTGAAACAATGGGAAAAAGATGATCGGTTGCTCAAGCAAATGGGGCTTGGAAGAAAACATGCCAGATGGCTCAAAGGATCACTTAAGAAACTAATGACCGATTGAACAAGTCAACATGAAAATATAATGTTGGCACATTTTCTTGATTAAAAACCCTACTCACTTGGGGACAAGGGTTTAGAAAGGAAGCTAGGCTCATGAAAATTAAGCTGAAATTCTTCATAATTTCACAAGCTCCATTAGCGGCTCATGCTCAAGATGCATACCCCTAGTGGGTATGGTGAGAAAATAATCTTCAGTTGAAGCAAACCAAGGAACATGATAAAAAACCAAAGGACTTACCTAGACTAGGCAAGCAGACCCGACAGAAAACAAACACACTAGACCAACATATTTACAATACTCACAAAATGTATAGAAAATAATTTTACAAAGTAGAGCCTTCATGCTCTAAGATTTCAGGAAAAAAATTCCCTTTGTCAAAAAACTTTAGCCTTTTTTCCCTACAATGAAGGCATATGAGTAGTACATGACACCAGATCATTAGTAATACATTAAACAATACTGTGTATATCATCCAAGGCAACATTGTCAGCTTTGTCTATTTCTATGAAAGGTTCCTCAGACTAAATTAAGAAGGTGAAAATTTCATATTCCACATCACCATGAAGTACATGATCCTCAAGAATTTTTTCATCAAATTTGAAGGCCTCATAGGTACTCTAACTAGGCCATTCCTCATTGCATTCAGGAAAGAAAGTATAACCAGGTCTTATCAACTTGCCCTCCATAAATGTTAACCCCTTGAGGTGAGAGAAGTTCCATAATTAAATCCATTAGATATGGAGTATCTACAAAAAACTCCATTGTAGCTTCATATTGTCCCATATGATCCTCACAATTACCAGTCTCTAGATTTATTTTCACTTAAATGAGAGGGTACTGAAATATCAACATACTCAATAGTCACAGTGTAATTCCATCTTCTCAACATAGGGTAATTTTGTGAGAGTATTTCTACAACCATCCTGTAGATCATGAATATCTAACTTTCCAATTGTTCCTTCAAATATGTAATTCTTCTCCACAAGGAGGTTAATGTGAGCATATTCATCTCTATGAGTTCCCTTATTACATCTAGAAATAATATCATACTTAAGGGTTTCCTCATTAGTATCTATATCTCCACACCTATCATATAATTTAGCACATGGAAAATCAGAAGTAGCATCTTTATGGATAAGACTACCCACCTCAACATTATTTTGATCACCATTCATAGAATTTTCCTAATCTTTGTTAGTAATATCCTCAAAAAGAGGATTAATCCTACCCCATAAGGACTGTCATTTGTAACTTCATCATCCTGAACATCTTCATCAAATAAAATATTTTTCCATGCATTAATTGGATGTATCTCATCATCTTTAAAATCAGGATACAAGCAATTCAGAGAACCAGTGTACTCAAAATCAGTACGATCATTTGAAGAACACGGAGAAGAAATTTCACAATTATACTCATCATTTATATCTGCAACAATTGATCCGCAATTAGAACATTCTTCACATGATGAGAACTACTCAATGCTTAGGAAACACACATCTGCAAGGCTATTAACATATCCCCTACTAGAAGCAAAGGATTCCATCTCCACTTCATATGAAGAGTCATATTCAATGGTAGATTCCTCAAGTTCAGTTTCATTAGTTTGAGTTCTCATGTGTACCATGGCATTGGAATCAAATACAATTCCTTGATTAGCATACATATGATGACTGCTAACTGAATCAACTTAGGAGGTTGCATCTTTCATTTCTTGTGTTTTCTCATAGTTTATGACATCCCAAGGAAGATAATTAGGAGTCACTTCTTTATTCTCATATTATATGTCTTCATCTTCATCATTACCGTCTACATCTATTTCTAGATTGTCGGTCAAATGACAACACTCAACAATCACTTGTTCTAGTTCTAACACTTCTCCTTGACTTGATGACCTTAGCCCTTGACCGTTTGCAACATGGAAAATATTACCCTCATGAGTCCCAGATGAAGGCACATGACCATGTTTCATTCTTTCCACAATATTGATCCAATCTACTACTTGGTCTAGGCTACAAGGTTTTAGATCCTTAGACCACTAGCTAGATCCTGACATATATGCTTCACAAAACAAATTAATGCACATTTGATCACTGGGTCTAAGACTCTTAGGAATCTCCATCAGTATATCCAAGAATCTGGAAAATAAGTCATATGGTGACTCATTTGCATGTCTTCTTATCTCATGTAATTTCTTGAGAGAGGGGATTATATCAAATTTCTCTCTTCGGCTGATGTGAAGTCTTTGCATGTTTGTATTCTACATTTCTTGGGAGTAAAATAGATACAACATCTATAAGGTCCATTTCATGGAAAATCCTTTTACCATTTGATCTACTTGGTTCCTTATCTCTTAATAAGAAGCTCATCTTCTTATCGAATGCTCCTAAGTATACCACCAAACATTATGTATCATTTGGCATTATATCTTCTAGGATTTCTTTGACTGCCTTTATGAATCAGAGATTGAAAGCAGGGACCAATTCCCCTTCATTTATATGGATCTCCATTAAGGATTTCCTTACCACACTTGGATTCACCCTTTCACCAAATTGGTCCATAAAAACTGCCACAAATTGACTCCATGATGCTATGGAACTTGTTGGAAAATATGAATACCAATCTCTGGCATCATCTTTCAAAGTTTGAACAAAAATTTTCATGACAACATCTTCATAATTCACCTCAAAATCCCCCATAGCATCCATGAACATTTGCAGATGCTTAGAGGCTGATTCAGAACCTTGCCTTGTGAATTTGGGTAAGTGCTTCCTAACATCCTTTGGAATTAGGTTAAGGAAACCTTCTATACCTATGAGAACTAATGGAATATACATTTCAATAAAAAAATCCATTTGAGGGGGATAACATGGATTCTTCACCCTGCATACTTTAGCTTAATTCTTTATAGATAAATTCTTCAAAAGGAAATGCTCAACAAAATGACATACTTAATGGATAATTACAACTTTGTGGACCAGAAGTATGGAAAGAATTATTACTATTCCCTATCTTAATGCAAATCCATCTAGTAGGGAATCATCTATGCTCCTGAGCCTTGATTTTCTTTCTCACAAGCTTCCTTCAAACAAAATAACACTTATCTCAGAGTGATCAAAATACTTGGAAATCTCGTACCAGCTGTTAATCTTCTTCTCGATTGCAAATTTTGTGAATCTTTCAAAGCTTCTTCACAATTTAATTGGTTCTTTGGACAAAGTCGCCACCTCCTTTACAAAGGAATAGATTTCAAAGGCATGAAATTCCTTTCAAACTGAAATCTCATTCTGGGTTTTCTTCAACGGCAGAGTCGCACTCATATCCTTTAGTCTTTGCTACAATAAATATTCTCCAGGTTCAAGGGATTTTCAATTATCTAAACAAAGATGTCCAGATCCACCAAATTATGAATGGAAAATGCTATGACTCTATGCAAATGATATGACTCTGTTTCTAAACTCTTCAATGAGAATTTTCTCAAGATTGGAATGACTCTTTGACGAGACAATCTACAATCAAACTTTTGAGTGCATCCCCAGTAGAGTCACCATTCTATTGGTGATTTTTCCAATGCACTTCAAGGAACTTCTAAGAAATAGCCAATTCCTATATTCAAAACTCCTAAAAATGACTAGCCAACTGACAAGATCTAGTCATAGACTGAGATCTTCTGCACTTTAGGCTTTATGGGACCTAGGAGGGTGTTCCTATTGGTGTTCATTTGATATTATACTTGAGAGAACACATCATTTTCACAGATCATTTCATCTAAAAGGTAGATATGCAAAGCTTACTATGAAATTGGCTAGTTTCTAAGTAACTTGCTACCATTTCAGTAAATTCCCTCACGTATGACAACTTCATGTAAGATTTGTATAAAGATTTTAGAAATTTAAAAAAAAATTCAAATTCTAACTCTAGGTCAGCCACCCTAGAATAATTTGATTAACCCATTAGGAAAATCTCTCAAGGAAATAGATTAGTACCTTATCCATTGGGCTATAGAGTCATACACACAATACCAATAATACATAAATGATCTCAAATCCTAATGGAAAAGATTATCTGCATAACAACTTTGCATTTTGAGACTTAAAATCCATGATGCACAACTTCTTATCATATCCCAAGAAAATAATTATAAATCTATAACTCTATTTGAGAATTTAATTGATTACTTGAATCAAGGCACACAGTAGAGATATACATTTGAATTGAAGTTCAAAAGAACAATGAAAATGTTATTGACAATTCCATCCAAGATTTACTCAAACCCACACAAGGAGAGAAAATGCATCATAGATATACTTTCATTTATATTCATGGATCAAGTCTACACAAAAATTTAAGATAATATGTATATATTTTTCCAAAATAACTCAAAATAGGCATGCTCCTCCATTCCTATCACTATAATCGTATATGGACTGGCCTAGACCTAACCTGATACTTCTCTATTATCTATCCTTTTTCTCTTTTTTATTTTTCTATTCTCCCCTCTCCCTCCTTTTTTCTTCGAGTCTTGAATTCACTTTATATCAACAAGGAGCATCAAGCTTCAGACTCGAATGTAGTTACAATGTAAAATTATCATTTCACCAAAATTTTAGCTAAATTTGATTTGAATTTCAAAGAAAAACCACATGCTAAAATTACAAAAGCTAGTATAACAAGAGAAAGCCTAAAATAACCACCACCGAGGAAGAGAATGCAAATTACCGACAAAACATCCCTTGTTTCCACCCGAGCATCATGAACCAGGAAACCAAAATGCCACAAAGGCGTACAATTGATGTTAAATCATCCAAAAAAATTCCATGAATGCAAAACAGAAGGCCACCACAACAAAATTCACAAACACCAACAAAAGGAAGATTTCAAATACAACAAATTCATTTTCCACTCACACTACCACAACCAAAGTCATATCCACGGCATACCTGACCACTTCTCATCATTATCAAAGGGAGAGAAGAGACCTCAACGTCCTCCTCCTTCTTTCCTTTTCTAGATACACTCCTAGTATGACCGCTTGGGGCTTTGACTGCTAGTGGCAACACAGAGATCACCTCCTCGTCTAAGGGAAAGCCCTCATTTAGCAGTACCCAGTACCGAGCATAAGAAGAATCACTCTTTGAATCATTGTTGCTAGAGGAGGTTCTCATAAGGTTGATGGGAGAGTGCTAGTGTCTGTAGGAGCCATTCCCATACCTCACTTTCCTCTTTGACCCAATCAAATATTGCACTGGACATTTTCCTCTGTTGTCCTCTTCTTTGGCAACACCACCCTGGAATTGTAGTTGGTGACTACATCTACTTGGCACCAATTTGGGCTTAGAAGAATTACCCACTTTCATAGTAGGAGCGGCTTCCTGTGAGTCCAAGCTAGACTTTTGTGAACTCAAACGGAGTGAATTTCTTACTGGTTCACTCATTTTCTCAATTGATAATTGCTTACACTAGAAAACATCTAACTGTTGAGTGATAATGATGCAAATAACAAATACCTCCATTGTATTTATTGAGTGAAACAATGGTAACCACACTTAGTGTTCATCACATGTGTAACCTTGGCATTTTGTTGGAAGATGTATCAATGTTGTTTAATTCCCATTTGTAGGGAAATCTGTTGATTATTCTTCATGATTATCTACATTTGCATCTTCACACGAGTTGAGATCAACTCGATCGCTCTGTAGAGTGCTAGCCATTAATGGAAGGTAATTGTGTAGAGTAGAAATGACCATCAGGTGTCACTTTCCAGCTTTGAATGTGATCCATTGATCTTCTGTCTTGATGGATGATTAGATGACCAACTCATGTTTAACCTTCATTGATTTTAGTAGTGCTTCGCTAAAATATTTCCAACCAATCATTCCTATCCATGTTGGATGAAACCTTTATTGCATGTGGCCTCCACTGCCTGAGCAAGTGAGGGACAAGTGTCAAAATATCGTTGATCTCGCTAGTTTTAACCATAGATCACTTTCATTCAACGAATCAGTGGGGAATAGTGAGGATCATTCTGCCTGGTTGATCTTGACCACTCGTTGAAGATGTTGGGACATGGAATCAGTAGTGGGGTACCTGGTACATGTGTTAGCTTCTTGCTAACCTCATTGCATTTATCTGGCATGCACTTAACTCCTGCGGGCTGGCAGGGTATGATTCAGATCTTATCCTTGATCTCCGAATCTTGAAAACTGCACAATATGTGACGTTAGTATTAAATGGAAAACACTTGGCCCAACTGATGGTGACATGACCGTAGGGTTAGTGACTTAATCCTTAAGTCACCAAGTTAAAATTCAAAAGCCAACTTTAGGAAAGATTTGACATGGTGTGAAAAAGATGACCGATTGCTTAGGAAAATGGGGTTGGTAAGCAAATGTGCCAGATGGCTCAAAGGATCACTTAATAAAATGATGACCGACTGAACAGGTCAACATGAAAATATAATGTTGGCACATTTTCTTGATTAAAAACCCTACTCACTCTGGGACAAGGGTTTAGAATAGAATCCAGGCTCATGAAAATTGAGCTCAAATTCTTTAGAATTTCACAAGCTCCATCATGTAGGTTGGATCAGACACATAGATCCAAACTTATATGGATATTCAGGTGGCTGATATCTATGAAATATATGGAATTATTCTAAGCTGAGACCTAATGAAAAGCATTAGGGGATATCTATCTTTGGACTTTTCACATATGTGGCTGCCATAGAAAGGGGTAGCAACACAAATTAGGATTAAAAGTGAGCCTTGTCTCAAACATATGATTACGGAGTATGAATTCCCTAATGAGGTAGCTTACTTTGAAACTAAGATAGGAGAATATAAGAGGGAGGAAATCATGACCTTTTCAATGTTCAATCCTGATAACTTGCAATCTTTAGAGCATAGTGATCCCATGACCACTGTCAACTAGCAGGTTTTAGTTAGGAAACTGCAACAAGATGGACTAGTTTGAGGAGAAAAAGTTGATCTATGGAGATTACTACTCCCCAATTATTGTAGAATTCATTACCAAAGCCATTCTAAGTTGACATGTCAACCTTGTTTCAACATTTTAAACCATGTCTGTTAGTTTGAGGAAACCTACAAAAACCACCCTGAAACACCCCTTAATTAGTTTTCATTTGAGGCAAGGGATGCCATTATGTTAACACGAACCCATATTACACAGGAAGAAGTCCTTCTCCCAATTGGAGAGGCTCACATTTCATATTCTACCTTGGGAAATGAGGTTGCAGAATCTCAGAAGTTACTTGATACACCCACCCCTGCCAACCTTCCAATTCCCAAAGGTTTGTTAGAAACAATGGTTGACTGTGCTATCATTGATCAAGATCAGATTTGAGAAGAAGTGTCTACACAAGTTTTTAATTTGTATGAAACCTTTTATGGTTGTCATTCACATCACCCACCGTGTCCAGATTTCTTAAACTAGTCTGAGCCACCACCCATTTCTTGTAAACAATTACCCTTGACCTATCCTAGGAAGGAAATACCTGCCTTGGATCAATTATGGATCCTTAAATTCGATGGGTCTAAGTCTAAATCAGGGAGTGGAGTGGGAGTTGAACTAACAAAGCTAAAAGGGAAAACTTAATTTGCTTCTTATAGGATGTAGTTCAGTTGTACCAATAATGTGGCAGAGTATGAAGCACTAGCCAAAGGACTAATGTTTGCACACCAAAAAAAGGTTACAACTCTCATAGTCATGGGTGATTCAGAGGTTATTATCAAGAAATTTTGCAGTCAATACACATGCCACAACAAGAGGTTGGATTCATATAGGAACAAAATATGGAATCTAATAGCGGACTTTGATTCCTTTGGGATAAAGTTGATACCCAAAGAGGACAATCAAATGGCAGATGCACTTACTGTTGTTGCTAGTACCTTGGAACCCATGCAAGATTCCAAGTTAAAGAGGTTTTTAATAGAGTTAGTCTCGGTCCTAGCCATCCCAAATAATGTACAAATTTTTTAGGTCTTTGATGATGACCAACATATACTTTCCTTCTTGGAAATTTCAGACGTCTTTGAAGGGAAGATTATTGATGAATCAAAAAGAGATCAAGGGGAGTGGGATCGAGAAAAATGTGATGCAGAAGGGATAATGAATTTGAAAAAAAATAGCATTCCTAAGCGAATGGTAGCATTGGAGAGGATCTTTGACCCTAACCCTCAAGCCCATGAAAAGTTGCTTACTGACACTAATGGAGGGAAGTATGAGTCAGTTAACTTGGTAGATTTAGGCCTAGAGAATAATATGTTCATTGGAAAAAATTTCCCCAAAAACATTTGAGAGAAAATCCTGGAAGCATTAAAAGTAGATATAGCAACAATTTCTTAGGGATACGAAGACTTGAAATTTTTTGATATGTCAGTAATGACATATACTATCCCCCTAAAGCTTAAAGCAAAGCCTTTCCTCCAAAATCAATGCCCAGTTAATGCCCTGATTGAGCCCTTAATTTAGAAGGAAGTGCAAAAGTTGATGCCTGCAAGGATAATCTTTCCAATGAGACATTCCACTTTGGTTGCCAACCTAGTCCCTATTCGTAAAAAGAGCGGAGAGATCAAGTTATGTGTTGACTTTAGAAACTTGAACAAGGCATTAGAGAAAGAAAATTATCCTCTTCCTTCCTTGGATGAGGTGTTGCAAATAGTAAATGGTTCTCAAATGATGTCATTCCTAGATGGATATTTGGGATACAATCAGATAATGGTCAACTACGAGGATAGTATGAAGACCGCCTTCACTACTAAATGGGGGACATTTGCTTATCGAAGGATGACATTTGGCCTTATCAACGCTGGAGCTACCTTTTAGTGAGAAATGGACATGGAATTCAAGGATTTGGTAGGTAAATGTATTATTATATATGTGGATGATTTGACCGTCTTTTCAATGAATAGAGAAAATCATGCTGCAGACCTATCAAAGGTCCTTACAAAGTGTATAAGTTATGAATTTGAAAAAGTGTGTGTTCAGAGTTTCAGAAGGAAAATTATTAGGTCACATAATATCAGAGAAGGGAATTTTGATTGACCCAGAAAGAGTGGAATCTATTCTGAAACTAACCAGGCTTGGTAGCAAAAAGGAGATGAGGTCCTTTTTCGGGAAGATAGACTTCATGCGGAAGTTCATAATTGGGTTTGCGGAGATTTTCAAACCCCTCAACGAAATGATGAAGAAGGATGATAAGATTGAGTGGAACAATGAGGCTAAATCTACATTCTCACAGATTAAATAGTCAATTTCAGAGGCACGAATTTTAACTAGCCCTGATTATTTGAAGCCCTTTTATATATATTCTTTCGCATCTAACCATTCTTGTGCTACTATTTTAACATAGTGAAAAGGTGAAGGAGATGAAAGGTCAATTTCTTTTATGAGTTCTCCATTCAAAAATGTTGAAGTTAGGTATCCACCCTTGGAGAAACATGATTTTTCACTAGGGTGAGATGTCAAGAAGTTCCGATAATATATCATCTACAGTCAAATTATTGCCATAGTCCCTAACCCTTCTATAAAGTCCCTTCTTATGCAGAGTAAACTGGGGAAGAGACGAGGGAAATGGATGGCAATCTTACAAGATTTTGACCTTGAAATCCACCCAATGAAGCTAGTCAGAGGACAAGGCTTATCCAAGGCAATGGAAAATGTTGATTCTAAGATTACCTATCAACAATATACGGTACAGTCATTTACAAGTTACCCTTGGTATGTTGACTTTATTTTTCTATTGTCGAATAATAAATTCCTAGATGGGATGAACACCACTCAGAGGAGAGCACTTAGGTTGAAGAGTTCCCACTACATGCTCAAAGGGGGAGCTTTATACCATAAAAACTTTGAGGGTGTCTATATATGTTGCCTTGATCAGCAGCAAATGAAACAAGGCATAACAAAATTTCATGGCAGACATGGTACTGGACATGGTTTTGCCAATTCCATGGCTCACCAGATTTTGAGATTAGGTTACTACTGGTCCCATGTGTTCCATGATGCTCATCAACATGTGAGGACATGTCATACATGTCAGACTTCGCATCCAGGGAACACAATCTAGCAATGCCCCTACAACTAGTGTATGAGGTAAAACCATTTTCCCAATGGGTATTAGATTTTGTAGGAGTCATTAATCCAAATTCATCTGCAGGGCACAAATTTATTTTGAAAACAACAGATTATTGCACACATTGGACTAAATCTCATCCCTGTAAAAATAGCACCACTAGCATGGTTATTAAGTTCCTTAATGAATGCATCATTACTAGGTTTGGAGTACCGTTTTCCCTGGTATGTGACAATGGCCCTACATTTTCTTTCATAGATTTCATTCAATGAGCCTATGAAAATAAGATAGTATTAAAATATTCTTCTAATTACTACCCATAGGGGAATGGAGTAGCTCAGTCTACGAAAAAAAATCTGTTGGAAGTGATTAAGAAGTTGTTAGAAAGTAACCCTAGAGATTGGCGTACCCAACTGAGATTTTCTTTATGGGCAGATAGAAGCTACATTAAAGTTGCCTTAGGGAATTCGCCATTCAGGTTAGTCTACAGCCAAGACCCAATCTTTCCTATTCATCTATAGATACCTATTCTTAGGTTTATGCAAGAATTCTATTCAAATCATGATAGGATAGAAGTTATACTAACTAGTTTACTTAATCTGGAAGAACAAAGAGATGTTGCTTTACAAAAATTTTGTAAACATCAAACTGTTGTCAAACATTGGTTTGAAAAAAGAGCCAAAATTAAAGCCTTTAGAATATCAAACCTTGTACTATTATGGGATTAGGCTAGGGAAAAGAAAATGGACCACCAAAAGTTTGACCGACTTTGGTTGGGTCCATATCAGATAGCTAAAATCCTAGGTGAGAATGGATTTCATAGGAAAACCTATTCCATTACCTATCAATGGTTAGTTTCTCAAACATTATTTTGGCCCATGAAGGTCATATTTTCTATTGGTTGTATATATGTAATTAGTTGTCTTTTTTTTTGGTGTGTTGTTTGTTTGTTTGCTTTCCCTTTTTTTCTTTCTATTATTTTGTTTTGTTTTTTCTTGGTTTCTGGGGACCTTCATTTTCCTCCATTTTGGAAAGAAGGGGTTGTTATTCAAAGTATACTACAGAAACTAGGAGAGAAATTAGTTTAGGTATTTTCAAGTATGTATGTTGAAAGATTTCATTCTAAACTAGTGTCTTATGATCATTTTAAATAATGGTTTGAAAAGTTACTAAGAATAAGGTATATTGTAAACAATCTCATGAACCATGATTGAAATCTATCACAAAATAGATTAAAAAAATCTATATATGTAAGATTCCTATTTGTCTCAGGGTGGTTGTATCTTAGATTCAAGTGAAAAATTTGATTCCCAACACTGTCATGAGGTCCATCGTAGTTTTCAACCCACATTTTAGATTAATTATATTTGAGAATTGAGAAAATTTAATAAAGAATTATTATAAGTGAAGCCTATAAAAAAAGGGAAGAGACAAGAGAACCATTGAAAGAAGGAAAATTCAATATCAAATGGGTAATCCAAGTATCTCTATCAGGGCTATGGATGCCTGACTAGCAGTAGAGCAATGCTTCGAGAGAACTAGAGGTGTCTTTGTTGGGGCTATGGATGCCTAATTGGCAGTGGAGCAATACCTAGGATATCATTGCATGAAAGTTAAAGGACTCAACTTATGTAGCTTGAATCATAGGTATAGTTGTTCAGGGGTAAAGAAAGTTTTTATGGAGAAAGATGCATCATACATAAACACACTCAAATTCAAAGTAGTTCATGTTGATTTACATATGAGATTCCAGCTCAACCTTGCTTAATATATCTAATCCCACTTGATTAAGAATGTTCATAAACTAGAGGTTCTGGGTGACTGAATTCTTTAGTGTCTTGAAAATGGGTAAACCATTTTCCTAGCTGAGTCGCCAATTGTTATGCCTTGTATAACCACCCCATCTTGTTTTGGATCAAAATAGCCCCCCCTTTTATTTTTTTGTCCTTGGTGTTTTGTTTGGGTCTTAGGAGTTATTTTTTTTCCTCCTAAGACCTTATTTCTTTTGTTTTTGCGGGTTTGGAACGTAGGTCAAAATTAGACTTAGAAATTTTTCCAAAGTTTGAAGTCTGGTTTTCGTTCTGGTTCCAGTTCCACTCCTTTCCTTGTATGTTTCTTCATTGCTTTGCTCATGTTGGGCCTTTGGGATGGTTTCCTCCTATGGGTTTTTGCTTGTTTCTTTTTCTTTTCATTTTCTTTCCTTTTGACATAAGTGAAATTGGAACAGAAACCAAACTAGGAACTTTGTAAGAGATTCAGGTCCGATTTTGGTTCCGACCCCACTCCCGTTTTTCTCCTATGTGTTTTTGTCCTCATTTGGTGTCTTGTCTAGGTCTATTTTTCATTCTAGTCCTACTTCCTTTCATTTTTTTGTCACTTTCCTTGTGTCGATGTTTGTTCCTTTGTCAGGAGTGGAACCATAATCGAAACTGAACTCGAAACTTTGTAAAGGTTCCAGGTCTGATTTTGGTTTTGATTCCACCCTCATTCCCTTTGTTGTCTTTTCCCTACCTCGAGACCAGAACTGGATTCAAAATTAGATAAGAGACTTGGGTAAAGTTTCTTTTTCTATTCTAACTCCGCTTTTGTGTCCTCCCTATATTTGATTTGCACATTGGTTGAATACTCATTTACATTTTTGGTTCTACGCCTGGCCAACTACAATAATGACATTAATTGCAACTCTCTCACACATGAAATTTTTTTTTAAACCTTAATTAAGGTTATTTTAGCTCATAATCATTATCTAAAACATTTTTACAAGCCAGAGCTTGAGTAACTTTGAGAGGAGCATGATTTGGTGAGCAGATTCTTGTCAAAGTTTCAACCTTTCTTGGTGGCATTTTGAGGTAGGTGGTTTTCTTTTTCCATTTTTGTTTTCCTTTGATGTCAGTTATTGTGTTCTTCATGTATTCACAAGAATTTATTTTGTGGATCTTCACTTCTTTCCTTGTTTGTTTTGCTTATTGTTTTTGGTTTGGTTTTATTTTCCTCCCATTTTCTATTTTCCCTTTTCAGATTTTCCCATTCGTTTTATCATCCTACAGTGATTTTCTTCATTTTGGTGGCATGTTCGTACTATCATGCCCTAGTTTTAACTAGGGTTTTGTTTTGAGGGATCTTCTATGCTTTAAAAGTGTTTGAATCTATTTGGCAACCCCTTTGATCCTATTATCATGTTGAGTTATTGGTTTTTACATCAAGGTATTGATGCCCTAATTTCTATAAGTCGACGAGTCATGCAAACTAGGGTTTGTGCATTGACCTTTACAATATCGTGCCCTAAAAAGTTCAAATTTGGTTTTTTCCTATTAAGGGTGAGGTTAAACCCCTTATTTAAAGTTCCCTTATGGTTTCATGTGACCTAAGTCTAAAGTCAGTGTGACCGTGTGTTTAAATGTGCTTCATTTGAATAATAAACTAGTGGAAGCGGATCTGAGAATGAACTCATCCCATAAGTGTTTGCATAAGAATCAATTCCCAAAATGATCCCGCTTCCAATGAATTTTGATTTTGGTCTACACCCTTATTCTTTTGGCAGAAGCAAAACCAGAGTGGGAAATGAACTTGGAACCATCAACTAGTTCTAGGTTTGGTTTCCATTCTGATCCTGGTTGTGATCTTGTCCCAGTTCTAATCCCAATCCTTCCTAGGTAAAAAGGATTTTTGTTCCTGATTATCTCTTTCCTCTGCTTCTGGTAAGTGCAAAATTTCACTATGTATAGTTTCCTTGGATGAATAGAAGATTATATGAAAGGTAATATCGATGTAATGGTTTCCAAGTATTTGTTGCTCTAATATAGGACTGTTTTATAGGAGTGAAAAATGTCAGGAGTGTCTGAAGAAGCTTCTCAAAGAGCAAGCCAGGTTGCAGAAAGTTTAAGGCCAATAAAGCCTAAGAAGATAAAGGTGGAGTAGCTCTCTTACACCTTGAGATACAAGCACAAGAGTCCCACTCTTACAGCCAGCAAGGTGGATTCAGACTGGGCTTATATGACTGATACAAACTTAGAGTCATTCGACTATGAGGAGTTGGTTGAAGAAACTTTCACAAAGGATGTAACAAGGAGAACATAAAGAATTGCTCAATCTGGATTGGCTCATGTTTCCCTCTTTCCTCTATCAGTTCAATGTCTAGAGCTCATACTTACTGTAGCAGGAGCTTACAACTCAACAACAAGGAAATGTGTGGACTTTCAAGGAAATATCATCATTGATCTCACTCCATAGATAATAAGGTTCATGTTTGATGAACCTACACCACAAAACCCAAAACAACTCAATGAAGCAGAGGAATAACAATTGTATAGCAACCACAAGGAAGCTAATAGGACCTACATGAACAAGAAATGGATGAGGGTGGAAAAGAAATCCTTAACTAAGCTTCCTGATCAGCCAAAGAGAGAAGATTTAAGTAAGGAGTTGGTGACATAATCATGATGCTTTCTAGAGTGTTTGGAAAGAGAGATTCTTCACACTTTAAGGAATGGATGTCTCCATTCATTCAAACCATTTTGGATGGAAAGCAACAATTTGATTGGCCAATGATTTTTTCAGAGGGCCTACATAATAAGATGGAGTGGGGAAAACAAAGAGTTTCTTCATGATTTCTTATGTAGTGTATGTAGCTATAAGGAGGGGAATTTTCTTGGTTTGAATGTAGTTAGAGTATTGGGAGAAGCCCTTGGACAAAAGAAAGTGTGGGATCATTATGATCAACTAGCTTTGCAAACATCAGAGTTGCACTATAGAAGGGTTAATAATGCATTCTTGTATTTTATCATTAACTGGTTGAAAGGTGATGCAAGGTATAGATTAATTAGGGAAGCCATGGCATTCATTGCAGAATGGGGACATTGGTACATTAAATACCCCAAGATTAAGTACTCTATGTTGGCAGGTTTTGATGGCCATCCTCGTTTGCTTCCAATATGTTGTAGTAATAGAATTGTCCTTATGGAATTCATCTATTAGGCCATAGGAGTCAATCTTAAATTTTCTATCAAGCATAAGAATGGTTGCCATAAATTTTCCATGAAGTTAGGAGAGTATAGTTACACACATAATGTGGTTGCTAAGACAATTTTTGATGAATTAATTTATTTGGAATTGGGTTTATATACATCTCGAAAGCATTTTGATCCCAAGCATAAGATGAAAGGTTAACTCCCTATTGTCTTTGATAAGCATTTCAATTTGTTAGAAGGATTTTGGATTGATCTACAAGATGAATATGATGCAAGAAGGAGGAAATATAAAAGGTTTCCCATCCCATTAATGGTTGAGTATGGGGTGAAGGAAGATATTCCTGATACATTATTAGATGATGGTGTAACATTGGATCCCCAGTACGATGATGAAAAAATAGGTACCGAGGACTTGGATCTAGTAAACTGGGATAAGGAAGAGTCCACTGATATTAGGAAAATTTCTAGGATAGAGATGGATAGAAGTATCCAATGGGTGGTGATGAGGATCAAGGATTCTAAGGCTCAAACTTCTAAGAAGATGAAAGATGGAGGTACCCAAGGGTACAAAAGAACGAAGAGGAGGACAACTCCTAAGGAGCCATTAGAGTTTCTCCCTCCTAAATCTGGGGAGGAGCCTCATCCAGTAGTATCAGCTCAGGATATCCCTGAATCACAAGATGAAGGAACTGCAACTACTATAGAAGAAACCTCAATTCTTGGAGAAGATACTTCATCTCAACCTGGAGCTTCAACAATTGCTAGAGGTAAAACCTCAAGTCAACCTCCCCTTACAGAGAAACCTATTGAGGAGATGCCCACTAGAAGTCTTCATAAGGAGGTTAAATATTTAAAAGGGAAATAGCATGAGGTTGAGATCCATGATATTGATACTGATTTGGAGGCTACCTAATTAGATAAGGAAACTCTTGTGACTGTACCCAATGAAGAGACTAAAAATGTTGGGACTGAGCATGTCCTCACCCCTGGAGGATCAATGGAAGAACTTTGAGGATGCTGAGAAGGAAGTAGATGCCAAAACACAAGCTGAGGAACTTGTTAGGAAACAAGAATCTAAAGCTAAAGCTAAAGAAGAAGAGCTAGTAAGGAAAGAAAAGGAAAAGGAAAAATTGTTGCAGCAAGAAAAAGAACAAGAATTGAAGACTAAAGAAGAAAGGGATATGTTAGCTACGTTATAGAAGATTCATGAGCTTGAGGAAGAGAAAGCTCAACAAAGGAGAGACAAAGAGGCCCTTGAGGAAAAATTTAGAGCAGTTGAGGAAGCTCACAAGAGAAGGGAAGAGGAAGAACGCCTGTTGAGAGAAAAGGAGGCATAAGCACTCGCTAAACATGTGTAATAGTCTAAGAAAGTATGGGATAGAGTTAAAGATCTTAAAAGACAAAGGGATGAAATGTTAGAGGAGAAGAGGTTAGAAGAACTTTTGAAAAAGGATCTAGAAGCTAAAACGGTGCAAGAGTGAAAAGACAAAGATGAGGTTGAAATATTGGATAAGGAAAGAGTAGAGAAGGAGATACAACAAGAGGTTGACTCTAATTCTAAAGTAGTAGTTTGGAAACCTATTTCTATTGCTACTTCTCCTTCCACACAAGTGATAAATCCTCCTACTACTCCAATGTGGTTGAAGCTCAACCTAGAAAGGAAAGAAATAGTCCAAGCTCAACCCTTGAATTGGGAAGATATGATGAAAGAAATAGAGAAAGAGAGGCCTAAGAAAAAGGATAGGGTCCTTAATTCCACAAAGTTAATAGATACAGGTGAAATCATAGCTAAATGTGCCATTGCAATGGTGGAAAAGGATAAGCAAGATATGAAATTGATTGATTATCAGTTGGGTATGGTTAATTTGGGGAAACAACCAAAAAATCAAAAGATTAACCTTATTGACATAGTGGCATCCTCCACCAAATCCAAGATGATAAAGGAAAAACAAAGAAAAGATGAGCTTAAGGCTCAATTAGAAAATTTGCATAGGTTCATAAAGGATGTATCTACCCCTGTTTCCTCTCAATTTTTTTCTCTAGAAACACTAGTTTTGTTGAGTAAGAAGGAGGCCAACCATTTTGTACAATTGCAGAGTAAGGTTGGAATGCTTGATAGATGGATAGATTGGTTGAACCAAGAGGTGGATGAGCTACTTGTTGATAGTTATAGGGAACATGAGGGTGCATTGGAGTTGTTTGAGGAAATTAATTCACATGTTGAGGATATTGGGACACAAGATGAAAAATATAGAGAATATACAAGGAAGTTGAAGGACATCAATAAATTGTCAAGACAAACTTTGTTGGAACAGTCCATCCTTGAGGAGGATAATCCAAACTTTATGGAAAATACCTTCAATATTATTAGCTTTCGGTCCTCAATCTTTTTTGATCATAGGAAGGAGGTACAAGAGGCTTCCAATGATTTGAATGAACAAGTTGAGGAGTTGGGAGTAGTCATTTCCATGCTTGTTAATGAAGACATTCCTATGAAAGATGGCCTCCCTCTTGACTAACTTAAGGAAAAATGGAATAGTAGGTTTGAGGAGGAAATTCACAAAGGGGATGATGGGGATGATTTATTGATTGATAGACTAAGGGATATAAAGGAGGAGATAAAAGGTTGGTAGAAGGGAACTTATCAAACTTGGGGATATGCTTTTGCAGAATTTTAAAGATTAAAATTTATAGATATTTGGGTGGACAGGCTATATGAAGATATGCTCCAACTATGATGAGTACATGCTTGAGCAAAAAATGGAGGAATAAAGTGGCCCCACCTAATGATATGGTCTACTAGACAAATCTCTCTCTTTCTCTCCTATTTTGCAGGATCTTGACATCACTTCAACTAGAGATTATTAGCAGTTATACCTTCCCTCTTTGTGCATCAAATTTTGACAATAGAGTCATCAACAGGAAAACTAAAGATCAACAAGGCAATCATCTCTTGCAAATCCAGTGGTTCGCTAAATTTGTGGATCTCAATTTTTGACTAGAGAAATTAGTGTTAGGGCTGGTCTATATGTAATTTTTCTCTCCATATTGTAAAGGTTGGCTAATTGAAGAAGGATTAGCAACCTAAGGAGAAATATATCTTTAGAGTTTTAGAAAAAAAAAATTATAGCTTTATGCAAATACACTTAGATATTTTTACAGTTTCAATATTGTTATGTTATTTTCAAGTTTTAGTCTTAGTGATGATGTCAATGAACAATAGTCATTCGTATGCCAATGAATGTTGTGAATAATTGTTTCTTATTTTATGCAAATCAATAGAAGATTTTGAATTTGAGACTATTTTCATTGAGTTATCTATGAATGAAGTTTTTTGTGCTCATTGATCTATGAATTTTAATGATGAGTCGATGGTGTGTTCTTGTTAATTTTGAAGTTGATGAATGGTGAATGATTTGCATGTCTTGAATTTTCACTATGAATGAATGCAATGGTATAGATTATGCTATATATTGTATCAGTTCATGGTTTAGTTGTTTGGAAACAATGCTCATTATGAAGTTTATATGTATGAATTGATGGAAGTTTACATTCATGTTTTGTTGTCCTGTGCTCTAACTTATCTTTTGATATTTATTTACACCCCCTAAATAGAGATTAATTTGTATGATGCAATTTGTATCCCTTTTACCAGTAGGCTCCTTGAATATTACAGTTGCATTGGCCATTGAACTACATCACCATAGTTGAGAACCAACTACAAAGACCTTGGAAGATAGGTTGCTTTAGGTTATCTATCTTTTTTAGGAGAAATAGGGTAGAAATATTTTGTTTAACTTTTCTATGTTAAATTGGCCATCAATAGGTCCTCTGGTCATACGGACGCTAGCACACCTAAGAGATGTGAGTGCATTGCACTGTTATCCTAGAACTCATCCTTAGACAAAGAGCTATATGAGATATAGTGTTGAGCTCGAAAACCAACTCGCCTAGCCCCATTTTGAATCTTAGGATTGGAGAGTAGTTGTAGGGCCCTATCATCCTCATCATTCTAATCCCCATTTCCTAAATATCTCACTTAGCTGAGGTAAGTTAGGGAAACCTTTTGCATCTTGTCCCTCCATGACCTTGGACCTTGCACATGGATCCCCCGCTATCTTACATTTTGGTGAACCCAACATGAACCATTTTGGTTCTATTTTTGTGATACTGACAGCTCCTTCCCTCATGCTCTAGGAGTGTTGTAATTGTTGTAAGGTTGTCACCTTACAACCCAACCCATGACCCCTATTTGGCATAGTTGGAAGGTTCCAAAGGTATTGCATAATGAAACCTTAATCAGCTCACAATTTTATTTTGTTACCTTTAGGGACTCTAGGAAAGTATTTCTAGTGTGTGTAATGGCCTCCTTCTAGCATCGACCTAACCCCTTTGTGTAGCCTATGGACAATGCTATTGGTATAACCTTCACTTCATAGGACCTATTGATGGGCTTCAATAGGGAACCATCTCCTCTCTACATCCCCATGTTGATCAATGGAAACATCGTATCAAGTGCTCTCATTGATCCACTGTCACAAGTAAACATCATAACTAAGGAGATCATGTTGATTAATTTCTTACATAAAGATGGGTATGATGTAGCCGTGAGTACCATCCACACACATGACGGGCTTTCTGTGTACCCTATGGGTAGTATTTTCATGTCAGTCCTGGTGGGACCTAAATATGTGAACCTCTTGTTTGACATCATCCCTGGGTCTGAGCTCTTTAGGGTGAAATTGGGTATCCCTTGGTTGGTGGAAATGAACATAGTACCCTCCATCATGCATAAATGTTTAAAATTTATCCATGGGGGTTTTGTACACATAATCTATGACATTGGTTATAGACCATCAGTTGCTCATGGTAGCTACTCCTTGGAATAATCTTGGCTTGTGCTCATTGGTCCTCTCCCACCTAGGACATACCTTCTACACCAAACATATCAGAATTATAGGAAAGGGTGCATGAGACTGAAAGTGTGATACCCTCCTTTTCCTTATGATGTTTCACATAGGGCTTCTTTAAAAGTTGACACTGATACCACTAAGGCATGAAGAGAAGCAATCTCATGATCCTCCTTCTTCCTCTTCTGCTAGTCATTATGATGCTTCTTCTCACTCTATTGTGGTACCATTAGGTTCTTCTCCTCATCTACAGGAGAATCCTATGGTGCCCACTTGGAAAAATCCTAAGCATCCCATGTTCGAACTTTCTGTTCTATCGATGGAGCCTAGACCCATTCGGTATAACAGGAAGAAGGTCTCCCATGGAGATTCCTCTCTGTCTCAACCTCTATAGCCTCCTACCACTCTTTCTCCTAAGGAAATGAATAGGAAGAGGCTTGCTACCAAGGCTCTTGAGCTGACTCCTCCTTTCGATCCTCAACCTATTCCTCTTGCTCTCATTCAGGAAATCGTTCCTCCATCAGAAACAACCATAGTGGATATTCCCATGGTTGAGCAGGAGCCTCTTGTTCCTTCCCAGCCTCTAGCCTCCAGCTCAAAGAGTCAAAGAAACCACCTTGCATACGAGTGTAAGAATTTGTGAAAGGCTCTCTTAGCTGAGCATGCCACCTCACAAAGGAAGGAGGAAGAGACAAATGCCCCTACTTTAGGGCCTCCTATAGTGTTGCCCTATTACCTTCCTTCTACTTCTCTTCTTCCTAGTCCTACACCACTTCTGGTTTTTGCTACGAGTGTGAATGCACCTAACCCCAAGGGGGTACAGGTGTTCATCACTCCTTCGGTGGATCCGCCTTTATTGATATCTATTTTGGATATCCATCCTTTCCCAAAGCTCATGGATATGATTAATACCTTGGTTGTATCCATTGTGGTTCTTTCCTCCTCTTCCCCATGCCTCTAGCCTTGTCTATGGGGAGTTCATCTCCTCTGATGAAGAAAATTTGGAGTGTGGTCCTTCTAGCAGTGAAGGACAAAAGAGGAGCCCACCTTCTTCACAAGGTGGTCCTATGTTGAATTTTTTTATCCTAGTGATGGAACCAGTCTCAACTTCTCTTGAGTTCATCACTCCTCCTAAGTCACTCGGCGAGCGCAACGGTGAATCTCAGGGGCAACCTACCCAATCCACTGAGGTTAGACATGGAGCTCCTATGAGGTGCATGTTTAACTCTGTGGATGAAGTTTCAAACTTGTCAGCGATCTTCATGAAGTCGTTGACCTTAGCTCCACAAGAGCTCGATGGAGAGGACCTTAAGGGGCCCTCTTCCTTGGCCCTTGTTGTGGGAGGGCTGGATGCTCCTCCTCTTAACATACCACCACTGTAGGCTCACCCTCCTTCCCCCTATGATGATCTAAAATGGGAAGAAGATGACCTCTTGGCTGATCAATGTTAGGAGGAGGCATCTTCTTGATCTTTTGTGTGTGTGTTTTTTGTGATGTGTTCCCCTTTGATCATGCTATGTGTGCATGGATGACCCTTGTCAACCTTGTCGGTGCTTGGATATAGGTGTGGTTTTTGTGTCGTAAACCTTCTTCTATTTGTATCATAATTCTTCCATGTCTATGCTTGGTTTCCAAAAAATTGGGGACAATGCAAAGTTTTGGGGGCATTTAGGTTTCCCTTCCATGTTGACCCAATTATTTATTTTTACTTTATTTTTCGTGCATTCTTCGTAATCTAGTTGGGGATTGATGATCTTTCACCTTGCACCACGGTTACCTATTACTATATGAGCTTGGATAGATCTAACCTCACAGAACTAGATCTCCCTATTCCCTTTGTTTGTGCTTTTCTCTTTTTGTGTTCTCTTCATCTTCCTTTCTTCTTTGTTTGAGTTGTCCCTCCTATGTGTGACAATGCCTTTCTTCACCACTTTGGTTTTCAGAAAACACATTCATTTCCAATGAATATTTTCTCAAAAACATTCACAAAATTTTCTTCAGAATTATATTCTCAACTTAGAACCCTAATGGAGCATGTTTCCTTCATCTCAGGTTCATAAAGAAAGGACATGAGAAACCTTTCTCTGAAGTGGGAACAACTTTGACCTTCCCCTCATATGGGGGCATATTCTTCCTTTCAAATTCCTTGATGAAGTGAATATCTTTCAAAAGGATTCCTTTATCTACTTACGAATTGTGCATCCCTTTAGTGGACCCTCTTTTCACAACGGGTTCCCAAGGGATCCCTTCAAAAAAAATTCAAACTATCAGCAGTTTGTGCAACTATCCACTTACTCACCTTTGTGGTTGCTTCCTGACTTTGTAGAGTCCTCTTTCCTAGGTTTCCTCTATGTGAGAGATCTTGTGGGATACCCCCTATAGGACTAAGATCCTGTAGGGTGCTTCCTTTGAGATTCCTCCATGTGAGAGATCTTGGGGGTGGCTCCCTTGTAGGACTGAGAGCCTATAGGGCACTTTCTTAGGTTTCCTCCATGTGAGAGATCTTAGGGGTTACCTTCCCTACAGAACTGTAGATCTATAGGGTGCTTCCTTGGGTATTTTTCATGCTTGAGTTCCTTGAGAATAACTTCCCTATAGGACTAAGAGCCTGTAGGGTGCTTCCTTTGGGTTTCCTCCATCCTAGAGTTTCTGGGGGACATCTTCCGTGTAGGACTAAGAGCCTGTAAGGTGCTTGCTTCACGGGGAATCCTCCATGCTAGAGTTTTTGGGGGATTCCTTCCCTACAAGATTGAGAGCTTGAAGGGAACTTTATTTATTTAACTTCATAGTTTTGAGTAGCTATGGAGTCCTTTGCCTACCCTACACCTTCAGGTATGCTAGATCATGGTCTACTTCCTCAATGGTTCAGGTATACACTTCTAACCTTACACTCTCCTTGATCTACTTTACCGAGCACTCATCAGTATTCATGCTTGCTAAAGTGGAGAAAAATGTATAGGAGAAAAAATTCACCCCATGTGTAAATTCCCCCTTTTTCCTTTTTCCACTTTAGAAAACCAAGTTTAGAGACTTAATTCCACCTAAACCCCCTACTTGCATCCCACTTGGTGCCTATTTTGAGCGTCAATGGAGGCATTTCTATCGAGGAAACCCGTGTGGCATGCAAGAATTCACACAATGTGCTTACATCCCTAGAAGATTCCTGTGAATGAACCTCTAGAGGCATTACACTTCTCATTGGAAGTCAAGTTGTAATTCCCCCTTCAACCGACTAATTGGAATATGGCCATTTCTTTCATTCCTTTCTTCAAATTCACTCCTTGAACAAGCATTTCAATCCTCTTAGCATTTAGTTGAGCTCCTACACACTTCAAGCATCCATTTTCACACCCTTACACCCACTTTCAAGCTTTCAAGCAGCATACTTGCACCCCATTGTAACAAACACAACACTCCATCACTTTGGTAGAGCAAGTTGGGAATGAAACACCATTGCAGCGGAGGCTCGAGTACTCTCATTTTCTCCGTCAAACATCCTTGAGTGCTCTTGGTGGAGGTGGTAAGGTTCCCTTTTCTCCTCCCTATCACTTGGTTGAGTTAGCATTTTATTGTTTTGTAGTGCTATTGTGCTCTTTACTACATTATTCTCTTTATCTCATTTCCTTAGTTGTCTGTGGAGGTGGAAACACCTAAATGGGGGTTTGATTGAGGTAGGCCCCTATACAACCACCCAACATTTTACTCTCTTTCTGTGTTTATGTGTACATGCTTTATGGAGCTAGTTGGTGAATAGGATCTTCTACGAAATCATCTTCATCACCCTAGCTTTGGTATATTTACTTTATCACATTCATTTATATTTCTCATATTTCATAGTGTTGTTTTTCTCTCTTAGAAGTTGATAGCTATGATACTAGCTTGTTTTTTGATAGTTCATGTTGTACTTTAGATCCTCTGGTCGTATGAATGCTAGCACACCTAAGAGATGTTAGTGCACCACATTTTCCTCGAACTGCACTCTCATCCTTAGATAGAGAGCTATCCAAGATACAATATTGAGATTGAAAACTAGCTCGCCTAGCCCCATTTTGAATCTCGAGATTATGGAGTGGTTGCAGGGTCCTATCATCCTCATCATTCTCATCCTCATTTCCTAAACATCCTGCTTTGCTGAGGTAAGTTAGGGAAGCCTTCCGCATCTTGGCCCTCCATGACTTGGGGCCTTGCACATGGAGGTCCCCCTATCTTATATATATATATATATTGAGACAATTGGATGTCAACTAATTAAACTTGTTAGTAGTAATAGATATACTCTAAAAAATGCCACATCTCGAGGGGGGATTATTGGTTTTTTAGTTAACCATAATTCCAATTTTTTTGGAAGAACCAAAAGGATTTGACCAACTAATTTCCTCGTATTCATGAGTGATGGTAAAATCTATCATATATATTGAGGTTTATAATAAAACCTCCCTCTCCCCTATCCATCATGTAAGAGGATAGATTTATAATCAAGTGATAAATGTAAATGAACCTTTACATAAAATTGGTTGCAAAATATAGTATATAGCAACTCATCTTTTTGATGCAATCTATTATGAGCTACCAACCATCTAGGATATGTAAGTGGACCTACAACTATATTTATACACTTAGTGATGGAATATGCTCACACTCTACCTGTACTATATAAAATTGGTGAAATATATTTAGTGAAACAACCCTACTAATGGATTATCATTTTTCATGGAGAATAACACTTGTAGAGAGTGATGTATAAAGATAATTAATGCTAATATCATCATAATGGTTGTATGATCTAACTATCTTGATCATATGTGTGATCTCATCTTTAATAGTGACCAACCTATCTCTATTTGATAGATTTGGTGCATTATAAGTAGTTTTATCTAAACAAGACAATGCATTATCTAATCTTTGAATGATGCCAAAATAGAGATCAATTCTATGAGAATAATTAGGTTTATTAGACTAATGATGATTTTGATTAGCCATGTCTAAATATGTGTATATATACTAGAATATACATAATTAAAATAATAAAAAAAACATTTACTTTTGTGACTAGATTTAATTTAATTTAAAAAAAAAATTAAAACTCATAAATGTATGAGGAAGAGATGGACACAAAAAAAATTCCATAATTGACATATACTTTAAATTTCATCAAACTCACTAACTAAAGAAAATTAATTAAAAAATAATATTTCAAATAATATGACCTAGATTCCTCTCACTAACATGCATCATAAAAACTACATTAAACTTCTTATAAACAAAAATATTCAAAATAGAGTTCCTCCCTCATAATACAAGTTATTTTTCATTAAAATATCATTACAAAATACTCACAAACCTTTTCTTCTAAGCTCTAAATTTTAAATTTTAAATTTTAAATTACTAAAATATTCAACATACACAAAACTATAGCTAGAAATTTCATCCAATACAAACAACCATACAATGAATACTATCTAACACTTGTTAAGTAATATTTGGAATAACATAATTAACCAAACACATAGTTTTGATAAAAAAAAGTTAAGAAAAATAGTGCATTTCAATGATTATCGCTATTAAAGATATATTAAAATTTCAACATAACACCTTGTAAAATTTATTTTTAATCAACAATATAAATGGGTAAAATAATAAAATGAAAAAATATATCATCCAAAAAGAGTGAAGTAACAAAATATTTCTATGGAAAAAATATTAGGTAAAATACCTTTAACATTTCAATTGCATACTCTATAATCATTTTTTTTATTTTTTTATTCACTTTAGTTGTACTTTATTTTCTATTTTTACCCCTTGTTTTTTTCCTCTTTATTTTCCTTCTAATAGGAATTTTAATCATTTATATATTTTATTTACCCCTTCCTTATAACCACCTTTTCCTCTTAAAAAAATTCAATTTATTAGATCTTATATCTTATGTATTAATAAAAAATCACCTCATTTCAATATCCTATTTGTATGTTCATTTTGAACCATACTCATGTATGCTAGGATTTTATTTCATTCTCCCTTTAGAATCAATTTTACACTTGTTAAATACCTTTATATTGGTTTCCTTTTATATAAGTCCCTTTCATTTTGTTTTATATTTATTATTTTTCATCACTTTAAATTTTTCATTTCACATCATTCATTTTTTCCTTTGAGCTATAAAAACTTAGAAAGTTACTTTAAGTTTTGTTTTGATTTTCCTAAATTAGAATATGCTAGAACACATTGATATATTGAGAGGGGGTGAATCAGTATATTGCACAATTAATCCAATTCAACTATATCAATCAAAACTTCTTACAACCTTAAATAGATAAAGCATTAAATTAATTGAAAGGAACAAGCACACAACCATAACACTAGATTTACATGGAAATCCATACAAGGGAAAACCATGAATAGAAAGCTTCTTGGAGCTACTATCCAAATCTAGCCTCACAAATAAAGTAAGATTTGTACAATAGGTTTTATGGGATACAACCCAAAGGAAGCTACGACTCCCTAAAAAGCATAGTTTTATGGCTTCAACCAAAGGAAATTTATGACCCCGTATAAATTACAACACTTATAGAAGTAGGATACAACCTCATTACAACATACTTGACAAAAACCATTAACTAATCACCACCACAACACTTCTGCTTAACAACCTTTGCTACCATTGGTTCACTACCTTCAACACACTTCCTCACTCACACATATTTTGTTGCCTTTAGCTCACTACCTTCAAAAAACTTCATAGACTTCTTTGCATACTCACTCACACTCATACTCTTTGTAAAAAGTGATCTTCCATTTATATCCTTCACAAGCTTTGTAAATTTTCTCCTTGTCGACCAAGATGAAACATGTAAACATGAAACTTGTCACAACCATAATAAGTTAGATTCAAAACATCCGCGGTAAGAGGGAATCAAATGCGGTCCAAACTAGGAGATAATTTGGAAAAAAATTGGGTAAGTGCACCAAGATGGTTCCCAAAAAGGGGGCTTAAGTGGACACTTTTTTTTTTTGAAATCAGGAAATACTGATCTTGGATGTGAAATTGAGGATAGTTACACTCAAAATTTTGAGATGGAACAGAAAGAAGAATCAAAGTGCTCTGAGTCTACTTTCTAAACTACTAATTTATTTTGAAAATGGTTGAGATTAAGGGGTTCAAATGAGGGATGTACACAAATTGGTGATGTTTTTGTCAGAAAAATATAACATACCAACTCTTGTATGACCCTCGTACAATGAATTTAGTTTAGTATTTTTAAAATTGTTACATTCATAAGTTAGCTAGCAGTATGTAGTTGATGCAAGATTTTTATGATAATTTTTTTAAGAATATTTTAATTTTTACTAATTTTCAAAGTGAACACTTCCTGAAAAACATAACTTTGGTCGTGCTACCCCTACAAATTTTGGAAACTAATTGAATTTTTTTATTTTTTTATTTTTAAATTTTAGAATGGATTCTAGTTTCTAAAAATTTAATTTATTTGAAATTTTGATGAACAATTAATTTATAATGAAAAAACACCAAACACTACTTTTATTTCCAAAAAAGAGACATACAAACAAAATAAATTATGGATTAAAGGCTTAACATTGTCAGAAAGTGAAAAAAATTACATCGTTGGATAGCTAAGAAAGAACCTAACATTACCCAGATGTTTGATTTGTTTGATATTGAATCACGTGCAATCCTACGGTGAGCACGAACCCGATTATGTGAAATATTGTAGAATTTGCAAAAACATGTCTCTAGTCATTGGGAATGCCCTCCAAGCCTTTGGGTTGGTATTCTAAGGAAAATTCCAATCCCAAGGCTTAGGGATTCCCAAAGAAAGATATTTATAATGTGCTTGTGTTATATCTTAGTTTTGACATGGCTTTTGTGTTTTGAAAATGCATTGATAAAATGCGAGCACATTATAATGTGCTCGTGTTTTGGTCTACATTGAAAAAAAATTCTTGTCTTTTTCTTCTTGTTATCTTTCAGGGAAACTATATACATGAAATAAACATTTAAGTATAAGTTCGCCCATATGTAAGTGTCAACTTATACTTTAAGTTATATTACATGCATATAGGAAAGATGTTTGAGAGTGGTTTCAGATCTCTAAGAGTTATAATGCAAATTCTAGTTCTTGGAAGATCTTAAAAATTTCAGACTTAGTCAAATTTCAAGAATCAACATGTCAAAATTCAGTAATTAGGTCAAATTTTAGTAGTCAGCAAGTTGTATCATCTTTCTCTCTCTTCTTCTCTCTACTCTCTATTTCTCCACTCCCTCTCTCTCTTCGTTCCTTTCTCTCTCCCCTCTCTCTCACACACCCTTATATCTCCTCCCTACATCTACCTTCCTCCCTCCCCTCTCTACTTCTCTCTATCTCTTCTCTATATCTCTACATCTCCTTCTCTCTCCAGTTATATTTATCTCCCCTCTCTATCCCTTTACTTACCTCTCCCTCCATCACTTTGTATCTCACCTATGTCTCCCTCCCTACCTCTTTCCCTCTCTACTCTCTATCTCTCCTCTCCCTCCATCTAGCTACATCTATCTCTCACTCTCTATCCCTCTCTTCCCCCTCTTTCTCTATAACTCTCTCCTCTTTATCTCATAATTCTCTCTCCCTCCCTCTCACTATCTCTCTCTCTCTCACACATGCACACACACAAACACAAAAACGTCTATCTCCCTTCCTAACACTTCCTCCATCCCTCCCTCCTTCCCTCTCTACTTCTTTGTATCTCTCCTCTCCCTCCCTCTCTCAACCTCACCCTCCCTCCCCTTCTTTTTGTCTCTCCTCCCAATATCTATCATTGTTATCCGTCCCCCTTCCACCCTCTTTCTATCTCAATTGCTCCTTTTCTCTATCTCACCATTCTCTATGTCTCTCACTCACACACACAAACCTCTATCTCCCTCCCTACCTCTTCCTCCCTCCCTCCCCTCTCTACTATGTACCTCTTCTCTCTCTTTCCCTCTCTATACCTACCTCTCCCTTCATCACTCTCTCCATCCCTCTCTACTCTTTATCTCTCCTCCCCCTTCCTCTACCTACCTCTCTCTCTGTTTCTCCATCCCTCTGTTTCTCCCTCACTCTCTCCTCTCTATCTCACCATTATCTCTATCCCTACCTCTCACTCCCTCCTCTCTTAATCACCATTCTCTCTCTATCCCACTTTCCCTCCTTCCC